>VNJS01006014.1:0-171931 GCA_008042575.1 Drosophila watanabei | reverse complement strand
GGGGGGGACTGCTAAAGGGGAGCTGTGGCAGGGGGGGAAGGGGGGTGGCATTCTCCGGCATTCTTCGCCTTGGCTGCCGTCTCGCTCTAGCGAAACCTGAATGCCCGCTGAATGCTAATGCTAATGCTAATACGACGTACGATATATACGTAGTGTACCTGGGCCGATTTTCCCCTCGGGCGGCCTATAAAATATATAAAAAATATATATAAGTGTATATACACTAAGCGAAAACTGTACACGGAAAAAATGTGAATAGTCCGAGGGGGTTTTCCCTTCCGGAATTCCCAAAATGGGGTTTGCAAAGTGATAGTTATTCGAAATTAACTGAAATCGATAAAGGCATGTGAAGTAATCAAAGCTTTACCATCTCTAGGTATCAAATTTCAAGTGCCTTCCAGTAGAACTGGACAAAAGATCGATTCTCTAATCGATTAAAACGATTCAACGATTTTATCCAATTATCCGATCGATTTAAATTTTCAGAATCAATGTAATCGAAAAAGATTCAACGCTTCATGAAAAGCGACAAGGAAAAGAAAATACAAATCTTTGCATTTTATAATTCTTATATTTAAATATATATTTTAATATATAAACATTTTTATTAAAGCTTGCGTATTTGGAAAAATTATATAGATACAATTAGACACACTAAATGTTATATTAGCGAAGTATGTAAAAGGAAAGAAAACCAAAACGCTATTATTTTATTTCATAGATTAAATGTGAAGAACAATAATAATAAAAATCTTTGATAAATATGCAAAAGATTAACATTCTTAGACTTTGAAAACGCAAATTTATGTATGAAAAGTATTTTCGATTTTAATTGATTTATTTTTGTATTTGTTAGAAAAAAGTCGATTCACTGAAAATCCATTTATTTTTAACTGTACCTTAGGGGATATTTTTAAGAGATCGTAAAGCAATCAATGTCAATCAACGAATTTTCCATTATTTCTTTCCAGCTAGAGATACCACAGACTATCGATAATGAATGAATATTTCAGTTTATTGTTGATTACAAATCGATCTTGAAACGTTTCAAATAATTAAGTCCGTGATTAACTTTTTTTTATTATTTTTAATATTGAAGCCATAACAATGGAGAGAAATACCTATTTAAATTAAATAACATTTTTCGTTAATATCTCTCTTCAATAAAAGCGATATATATACTTGATTTACTTAGCGATATACAATTTTATAGAATACTTAAAGCCAGATAGTTATTCTGCATTTTTATATTTTCCTTGCACAAGTTACAAAAAATAAGAGATGAAAAAACGTAAAAACCAAAAAGAATTTCCAACTGTTAAGGTCCATCAACTATCGACCGGAGTTCGTAAAGGCGGCCAAATCGATGGCACAAATAAAATATTTAATTGCCCCCCGCCCTCTTTTCGCTCCAGGTGATATGCATTATTAAGTAACTGCAAAGCGTGGACGCACACAATAAAAAACACAAATAAAAACAGGGCCAGGGAGTATCTTCAAGTGGCAAGCACTGCAATTAATTGGTGTTTAATTAATTGGGATTTTATATATATATATATATATATATTTATGTGTAAATAAATATATAATGTTACGGGAAATCATCACAAATGAAAATTGGAAACTAAATCAGAATGCAATTGCCAAAGTAAATTCTTTAACTCAACTGGAGACACTCATATATGTATATATATAATTATATATATGTATGCACCTGATAAGAAGGTGGAAAATTTTCGAAAAAGTATTTCGGTTAGGAAGTGTTGGAATACCGAGATAACCGACAGATAAATACAGAGTAGAGCGAGAGTGGAAAAGGGGTTTGCCCCTGTAATGAGACGACAGCTCCGATGGTGCAATTCCATTCATAAAATCCAGCGATAAGTTCTTTATAACAAAGAGAATTTTCCTTTGTTTGGGATAATAATATAAGTACTCAAACAAACGACTTTATTAAAATTATTATTTGGGAAATTAATATAAAGTTACTCAATTGAGTTTATAAATATTTGTATTAAATTTATTAATAGTTACACCACAGTTACTTTTAGGTTTATATTAGTTTAAATTTATTTAGAAAAGCAACTTGAAGTCCTTGAATTTTGTAATATTATCTTTATAACAGTGCACTAGTTACAGTATAATAGTTATAATACTTAGTTTTATCAGTGTCATGCTATAATATAATTGTTTTAATATAAAAACAAGTTAACAGGCTTTAAATTATTCACAAATTTATTATACAAAATAACAACACCTGATATTTAATATTTAAAAGTGCCAAAGGGCTGATATTTATTCTGTAGCTTAATTTATAATTAAGTATACAGTGTACAAAAAATATATAAATACATTTAAAAGCTTAATAAGATACCAAAAGGCACAAATCAATGAACTTCAATTATATTATTAGTATTATTATTTACAAAATATAACTGACTGAGAAAATGAATATAAAAAATGAATATGAAATAAAAAATGTAGGTACATATTAACATTAAATGATATTTTATGAAATCTAGTAAAGAAGTAATATATTTTATTTATAAAAACAAATATTTCCCACTACTTATCAGACAGTCTCCTAAGGCCATAAAAATAACCCAATTTAAATTGTAGTTAAAAATACCCCCTACCATAAAACATAAAACATATATTATATATAGGCACCTATGACATAGATAACTCTAGAAAACTCTACGTTGACAGGAATACCTGTAGCAGGTGCGATAAGAACCCGGACCGAGGATGGGGGATATTGTTTTCCCGATTTCGAAACGGCCTGGTCATCGATATCATCTGGGGGGCAGACCTATAAATATAAATGCGACCAGCGAGACTGCGTCGTATATCAAAGAGTGGAATAGTGGAGCTGAGGAGGAGCTCCACCGAGAGCGAGTACCTCTGGAATCGGGCTGCGGCACTCCAAGCAATTACACTGCCAAAAAGCGATTAATCATCCCCGCCGCCTGTTTGGACCATGGCAATAGCAATAACAATAACAGTAACAATAACAATAGAATTGGCAATAGCTGTAGATTAACATAGGCGATGTCTGAGCCTGATTCTGGTTCGGATTGAAAGCCATCGATGCTGGGCTTAAGCTAACCAGAAATGGCGAGGCACAGTGAAAATTTGTAACACAATTAAGAAATGATTTTTTGTTGATTTCTTTACTTCACAAATTAAAATTAATTAAGTTTTTACTGAAAATTAAATAATTAAAAATTTAAATAATTAATTTATTACTGATAATTAAAAATAAATATAAATATGTTAAAATAAACACAACAATGTAAACATAAATATACAAATTGTTGCTAAAACACTTCATAATAAATATAAACTGTATACAAAAAATTGGTTTCTATGACAGAGACCTATTTTTAATATAAACCATACAATATTTAATAAATAATATAATATAATATCATATAATATAATATATTTTTATTTCTATATAATATAATGTATTTAGATAATGATATAATAATTTTAATTAAAAAATAAAATTGCTTATAAATTAACAAAAAGTCCTGCAAAATATTAAAAACAAAATAAGGCATGTCAAATATCAAATGCTATTTTAACAATAATCAAATTCTCCAAAAAGTCTGAAGTTTAACAGCTTTGAATACTAATAAAAAAAGTGTGAAATATATCAATTTATCGATTTAAAACGAAACTTAATAAATAAATCTATATTTATACGTTGTTTTCAATAAAACAAGTTTCTTTTTAATAAAGAATACGTGTAAATATAAGATATATAATAAATTTCCACAAAGTCTAAAAGTTTAACATTGGATTCTTTGAATAATAATGATGGAAGTGTGAAAAATATCAATATATCGATACAGTATTGATATTTCAAATGAAAATTAATAAGTAAATAAATATTTATTCGTTGTTTCCAATAAAATACGTTTTTTTTTAATTAAGAATAATGTTTTTTTAGAGAAATAAAAACTATTTATTGATATTGGAATAACTTTACTACATACTTTTGTAAAGAACTTTTGCCATTTTCAATATTTTCTGCAAGTGCTTTGAGGCATGCGTAGTCGCTGAAGAGGCCGCCGCACATGCTCTCATCTAGATCTAGAGTGCCACTTGCCACTTGCCACTTGCCGCAAATTCCCTTAATCATCGCCCGGTGTAATAAATCTAATTTCCCCCAGAGCAGAGCCGCCAATCGATCGATCGATCTGCATACACTCGTACATGAGCACACAAAAACCAATCAACTTACTGGAATAGCCTTCACTCCGCATAACGACGACGACACTTCAAGCTTTTCAAACACTGAATGACCATTCAGCAAAAAGAAAAAATATATATATGCCAGTTAGAAGGAGAAAAAGAATTAAGAACTATAAAATTTAGTTTTCAATAATTTCAATTGCATTCTGAAGAGAATTTTTCACAACTCAGAACCTTTACCAAAAGCGGATGTGATCCGGCCGCAAAGTCTTGCTCTCGCTCCCTAAAGTACAAGTCCCTGATCTCTAATACCCGGCCAATGCCACGACTTGGGGAACTTGGGGGAAAAGCTAAAGAAAAACAGACAAAGATCCGCGGATCGATGGACAATGCCAGCCAATTACCAGCGATAACAGACAAAAATACAAAAATATACAACAAAATATACAAGATTTTCTGTAACAACCAGTTCTGGGGCTGGGCTTCGATTTCAGTTTCGGTTTCGGTTTCGTCAGCCAGAAATTAGCACGTAACTTGGGCTTCAAAATTGGAACCCCACCCCAAAAAAAATAGAAATAAAAAAATAAAAACAAGCCGAAAACCCATTGGCACTAAGTCATAAAAATAACAATAAACAAAACACAAGACACGGCCCAAAAAAAAAAGTACAACAATTTTGTTTTATATCTTTTGTTTTTTGGTTTTTCTTATGTTTTTTTGTTTTTTGTGACTGTCATGCTCATTGAGCACGCTTTTGAGAAGGGGGCGGGGACGCCCTCTGGTAGCCAAGCTTCACTGTGTTCGAATTGTGCGTGCCCCTACTTACCGGCGATTTGTTGACATTACGTCTTAAAATTTATTAGTTCTTATTGTCAGCAGAAAGGGGTTTTCTCTACACCTTTTTTGAAGGGGGTTTCGGATGGGGGATGTGGGGGCCACAAAACCCCTGGGCGTGTCCAATGCGATTACGGTTACTTAATGCCCTCAGGTCGAGCGATTCCAGCGGAATGCAGTGCCGTAACAATTAAATTAGATCCAATTAAATATCAAGTATTTTTTTATTATTATCAATGAAAGTGAGCCTTCTCTATTTACAAAATCAGATAGCTTTTTGGCACAACTTTGTGAATGAAATATTAAATATTATAAAATAACTAAATAAATAAATTTGTAAGTTGTTTAAAACCCGTCACAAAAAGCCTTAAAATTGGCAACTTTAGAATAAAATGATATTTAAATAAGTAATAAGTTTCACTATTTCCCTGCGTAAAAAAAAAAACTAAAAAATATTACCAAAATTGGTAAAATCTCAAAAAAACTGTAACAAATATATAACTTCCGATTCGTGAACAAATCTGTTTTAAAAAAACCTTTTTATTATTTTTGTATTTATTTTATTTTATTTTTTTGTGTAAATTTAAGCACATTAAATTTAACATGATTGTGTGGCTCCAAAAATTTTTGTTCAACATTCCGCTCGTCCAAGGTTGCAAATAATTCAAAATCTAGCAATTTTGGTCCTTGGGATTGCGGTTAACCAGGAACTCGGAAACTTCCCAATATTACTTTTGTCCCGATACGGCCATGGCGGCGAGGATATAGAATCCCGACCAGCTGATATATGTTATGGGCACGGCGCTGCCCTCGACTACATTCGCCTCGCTGAACTCGGCCCCGAACTTGGCCATGAAGGCGAGGAAGGCCATTCCGGCCAGACTCCAGCTGTTGTCGTTCATGGCCAGGTAGGACAGCGAGGTGACATTGCCCAGGACGGTGAGGATCTTCAGGGTATCGACAGTGCCAAGGTCCTCGCCCTCGCCCTTGCCCTGGATGAGGCCCAGAATCACGCTCACGCCCAGCGGGATCACGAACATGCCATGGGCCAAGGCAATATTGTTGCTCTCCGCCGGCAAATAGAGATCCACATTGACCAGCGGCAGGGGTATGATCTCCATGACACCAGTGGTCACCTCTTGCACTTTCTTCACGGCATCATTCTCAACCAAGGAGCTAAGCAGACCCGCAAGACCATGGCAGAACCCGATGAGGCAGGCGCAGAAGGCATACGGATGCTCCGAGGGGGATCCGATCTTGATGAACCCAAAGCCAGTGGCGCCACAGAGCACCACGTTGAGTGCACAGTTGACAGCAGTGTTGTCCGACATCCTGAAGGCACTTCCCCACAGGCAGGCTTGAGTGTTCTTTGTAATTTCAAAAAAAGAAATTATATAATACAAAGACTTCAACAATTATTGTTTCCTAGATCTTGTTGATGATGGTGATGATCTTGTTAACCAATAAATTAAGGTGTGTTTGGATCTCCTTAGTTGATGGTTCTTCCTCTTTGTACTGGGGCTCGGATCAAGGCGAGGGAACACGCAACAAAATAAGGAGAAATAAACGGAAATATTAAATACGCCCTGAGACCGAGGAAATTTTTACTTTGACTTTTTGGATTTACGAACGAAATGTGAACGAAACGTTGAACGAGCCGTGTGTTAATACTTCCTACGACCAGGACTGACAAATTCGAGGAACCAACAGCAATGTCAGGGCCTACTCATGGTCTAGAAAGGAAAAATAATATAGCTCAGACCTTAAAGAACAGTGTCAACAATAAGTTAAGTTGATAAAAAAGAAGAAAAACTAATTTTTGCACACGTTGTATAAAGAAATAAAGGTTCAATAAGCTCAATTGTCAAAATATTAGTTCTAGGTTAATTTGGAATACTCCAACATTTTTTTATGGTCTTGAAAATTAAGGATACTAAAAGTCGGTAAACTGCTAAAAAATAGAATGTAAAATAAAATAGGTAAGGCAAAAATATCGATATATGACATAAAAACCAAATATATCCATCGATATTTTATTGGAAACAAAAACAAGTAACATAAATCTGTGGAATACTTTTTAAGAATATCGATATTGCCACGATTAATAAGGCATTTATCGATATTTAAATTTTCGATAAATCTGAGCTAACGATATTTTCTATATGATATTAGGCGCGATATTTTTGTCAATTTCTTTCATAATAAATTTAAATTTCTTCCTCGCGATATACACCATAAAATATATGAAATATATATTTAAAAATAAAATATGGATAGCAAAAGTATCGAAATATGATCTAAAAATCCAAATACATCCACCGATATTTTGATGGATAAATAATAATAAATGGAAATAAAAACAAGTAACAAAAATCTGTGGAATACTTTTAAAGAATATTGGTACTTCTATTTCGTGAACTCTGAGCTAACGATATTTTCGATAATATAAGAAAAATATCGATACTTTTACGTTAAATAACGAATTTCTCGATATTTAAAGTTTCGCATATCTTAGCTTACGATATTTAACCCTTGCAGGATATTATAATTTCAGTCAAAACTTATATTTTATTCCCAATATAATCAAACCATAAGCAATAAGTTAGTTTTAACAAATTTTCCAAACATTTTATTGTGTAATTTGTTGAAATTTAGATAATAAACGTAGCAAAAAACAATTAATTTATTATATTCCTAGTGCACGTTAGGTTAGGAAATTCCCAAATCCAGCTGAATACTGGAATATTTTTTTCTATTTCGAAACGTTGAAACATTTTTCTAAATGGTATAAATTTGATTTGAAAGTAAATCAATGTAGTTACATCCATCAAATGAGCAACAAGCTAAACATTTTGTCTTCCTGTGTGTATTCTCCATGACTTGTATCCAAATATATATATGCTTTCTTAAGTATTAGTATCGCATTTCGATGAATTTAGTCTTGTTGGTTCCCAAAATGATCCTCCACTGGCGAGACTAAGCCTCTTCTTGGGCAATCGAGACACTGTAATATTCGGGGTTCGGCTGGGCACTAGTTCCCGCTTGATCATTGTCCGTTTCGGCCTCCCCAGAGTTCTCGCTCGACTCGTAGTACTCCACAAAGCCAGCGTTTTCACGGACATTACGTGGGTTCTGGTCCTGGGCCGGCGGCGCCTCTCTAATCTCGCCGCCCATATGGACGCGCACGTTCTCCTCGGTGTAGTCGAGGATGCGACGCCGCCGGTTGCGTATGTAGAGCTTCTGGCGGAGATAGATCTTCAGCAGGCCCTTGGCCACGATGTAGGTGGCACCGCCCAGGAGGGTGCGTTGCAGCGGATCCTCGTATTGCTGGAAGAGCAGGCTCCCCACCACCGTGGCAATGGTGGGCAGGAGCATGGCTCCGCAGAAGAGGCGATAGATGTTGAGGGGATCCGCGAAGGGATTCACATCCACCGGGGGCAGGCCTTCGGTGCTGTCGCCAGTGCTCTCCACTTCCGGTTCGCCAATCCAATGCAAGAGGGGCAGCTTCCGCAGGATGTTGTACTTGCTGCGCATGGCACGCAGTATGACGTTCTCCCAGCGGATGAGACGGGAGAAGATCAGGACCGTCGGTATGGCTGGGAGGACTATAAAGACGTAGGGACACCAGTCCTCAATGAGCTCAATGCCACGTTTCTGGCCCATTATCTGGATTGCAGATGGAGAGACGAGGTTATTTATCGATTAAGTATCGAGAATAAGTAGCAATGTTCAAATATCTTTGAGATTCTTTTATTTTTTAGGGACAAAAGTGCATGATATTCATAAAATAAGGCTTAAAAAGTCTATATATCGATAGATAATTAAAGAAAAATTCGATATTATAACGTTGTGATATGTGTATGAGCAATAAGTTCATATTCTGTTTTATATATCGAAACAAAATAATCGAAAAAAGAGACTTATCAATCAAATAGAATATTTCGATATTTTTTTATAGATAAAAGTTCTATAAATCATTTAATAACAAATTTTTATTGTGATATTGAGTCAGATATTTTTGTCCTTTCGATAAACATTTAAAATATCGATAGGAAAATGATTTTCTTAATTTATCCTTTCAGAATTAATATAAATATATGAATTTATCTATAAATAAGCCAAGCCTTTAGCTTACACTTAATCCAAGCATCAGAAGAAGTGTAAAAATTGAAATTGTTTTCATTTATCGAAATTCTTCCGATAAATAAATATATATCATACCTGTACAACGGTAAAAGCACCATATGTGAGCGCTGTCCAATAAACACAGCCAAAAAAGACTCCGGCGGTGAGAAAGGGACAGACCTTGCGCACCGCATAATCGATGCACTCGAGGGCAGTGGCTATCTTGTTCATTTTGGGAAACTGGATGATGTACTCCGTCTTGCACTGCTGGCAGACGACGGCCCGGCGATGGTTGCCATTCTGCTTCTCGTCGATCCAGCGGTACAGGCAGCTCTGGTGCACCCACTTGGTGGTGCCGCGGCACTTGCACGGCTGCAGCCACACGGCCAGGCGGTTGTCCTCGTCGGTGGCGAAGCAGATCCAGCAGGAGCGGCCCGGCTCCGGCTCCGGGCTGTCCTCGTAATTATTGGATCCGCCGCTGCCGCGGGTCTCCAGGTGGTTCGAGTCCTCGAGAGGATTACGCTCCTCGCTTCCTTCGCTATCGCTCACATTATCCTCGTTCAACTCGGTCGGCTGCTGCGGCTGGTACAATCCCAGGATCGCCTCCATTCCGATTAAGAAGTCTCCAAGGCTCTGGGAGTCGCGGGCTAATATGAGATTTCTTTGCGACGACGGTTGTATCTGTGATTCTTTATGCAACGATGCCCTGTAAGTCCAGATATCTTTACTATTTTCTTAAAATATATACACACACAACGAACTCACTTCAAACCGCACAGCTTGTACAAACGATACTGAATGTGAAAACGAGGACAAGCCAAAAATCTAGGCAAGAAAGCATATATATCAAAGCCTTGTTGATCCGTTAAAAGTATTATTAAAAAGGATCAACTAATGCAGAAAATAATATAAAATTTAGCAAGACCTTACTGAAGTTTATAAAATAATATAAAACGTTTTAAATTTTAAGTATTTGAAATATAGATCAGTAATATCAATTAATTATAATTCAAATTGTGTAATAAAAACAATATCAAATACTCTTCCCTAACACAATTATTGAACAAATTGTATTAGTTTTAAAAACCAATATGAATTAAAATATTGTAAGCCAATTGGATAAGGTTGCCAAAAGGCACAATAGTAATAATAATATATTCTTACTGAATAATATTTTACAATTACACAGGTCGACAAAAATTGCACTTATTTTTGCCCGGGGACTAAACGATTTTGATTCTGAAAGATCTGTACATTGTTAGTTCGAAAACGAAAAGTTTTCATCACTTAACAATTTTTAGAAAATCGCGGTAAAAGAATGAAAAACTGCTTGTTTCGGAACTTTTTAAAGTCTAAGAAGACAGAAATCTTACGTGCCCCAGAGCTGGTTTTAGGTTTAAATAAAACCTTAATTTTTTCTTCTTTAATATGGGAAAGGGACACCAAAGAGGGAGCTCAGGTTAATCAGCTATAATCCTTTTTCGGTATTTTTTATAGTATAAAATCTTGCCAATTAAAGTTATTCAAACTGAAACGATGTGTAGCCCAAAAGTTGGCAACAGTTTAGTTTCCTCAACATTGGCTCTTTTTGCACTGAAACTAATTTCGGCCTAAAAGTAGGCAAAAAAATATTTAAAAAAAATCGAATATATTTAAAAAAATATATATAAATAAATGAAAAGCAATCAAAGTATATATTTTATATATTTTATTCGATTATCTCTTCGTTTCACATATGGATTGGTTCCTTCGTTTGCGTGTGTCTTCCGTTTCGTTCCGTTCCATTCCATTTCGTTTCGATTTGTTCACCGCTCTCTCGGCCCTCACTTCCGGCCACCACAAAAACTGCTCTTCAAATATCACAACTGTTAATAATAAGCGACTACTAGAATTGCGCACGAAAAAAAAAGATAACTCCTCATCTCAAATACAGAATACAAAAAAAAAATTAGATATACATATATATATACGGGGGGTTTTTTTACGGGGGGACTAAGAAGTAATTTATAATCCCCATTTCCCGCTCCTCAGCAGTTGGGGCACTTGACCAGGCCAACTTCATCGCAGTTCATGCACTTGAGGGCCACGAACTCGGCCGTGAAGTGGTTGCGATGCACGGACTTCTTGGAGCCGCTGCACGAGGGACACGGCAGCAGGCGATATCCTCCGCACATCTGGCACGTATAGGCTGTGGCAATTGACTGGAAAATAAGGAGAATATAAAAATTAATATATTTATATTATATTTCTTGTATTATAATTATTTTATTAATTTACTTTGTACGGTTTGAGCATCTGTCGCAGTTCACCGCTCTCATTCAGCCTTTCCACAGTATCCGCATCCTGTTAATAATTAAAGATTATATTTTTAAGGATTTTCCTTGAGTTAAAAACCTATTTTCGGACTCACCCCAATGTGCTGACCCTCCACGAAAAGCTGCGGCACACTGATGGCCTCGTCGTGCATCCTTTCGCGCATCTCCTGCTGGTACTCCAGACTCATGAAGACATCCCGCTCCTCGAACTTGATCAGGAGCGTGCGCAGGATCTGCTTGACGTTGGCACACTTGGCATACGTTTCCCTGATGATGCCCATGCTGGTGGTGTACAGGACCACCTTGCCCATGTCCTTTTCCAAGTAGTTCTGTTAATGCAAATTAAGATGACATATTTTATTTAAATAGTTTAAATATATAAAAAATATTTTTGAATAGGAAATCAAATTGGGGAATTCATTTTATTTCATTAATTTTTTTATCAACAAATAAATAAATTTCTCAAAAATAACATAAATAAATGCTGGTGAAAGTATGTTTTCTCATTTATTTTTGAAAAAAAAAAATTAAATTAATTATTAACTAAATTATAAAAAAAAATATAAAACATATATTTAATAAGAAATAAAATTAAGTAAGCTTTCTTCATTTATTTGATATAAAACAAATAAGTCAAATACTTAAAAATAGAATGAAATAATGCTAGAGAAAGTATTATTTCTTATTTTTACTGTTTTAATTACTTAAGAATAAATTAAACTTAAAGTTAATTAAATAATACAAATATCTAAGACATATTTTTTAATAGGAAATAAAATAAAGGAAGCTCATTTCATTCATTTTTTATCAGCAAACAAATCAAATTCTTAAAAATAAAGTGAATTAATGCTGGTGAAAGTATTATTTCTTAATTTTACTGTATTAATTACCTAAGAATAAATTAAATTAAAAGTTAATTAAATAATAAAAATATATAAAACATATTTTTTAATAGAAAATAAAAAAAAGGAAGCTCATTTCATTCATTTTTTATCAGCAAATAAATCTATTTTTCAAAAATAACATAAATAAATGCTGGTGAAAATATGTTTTCATTTTTACTGTATTTATTACTTGAAAATAAAATTAACTACAAATTAATTAAATAATGTAAATATATAAAATATATTTTGATAAGAAATAAAATTGAGGAAGCTTATTTCATTAAGTTTTTATCAACAAAAATATATTTTTCTCATAATTAACCCAAATAAATGTTGGTGAAAGTATTTTTTCTTATTTAATCTCTATTTATTTTTAAAAAATAAATTATCTCATGACTTAGGGAGCTGTAATTTCAGCTAATTAAAATCAACTTGAGCTGCAAAAGCTTTCAAAAATACGAATTTCGTTAAGTTTATTTTTGTAAAACACCACTAATTCGCTGGTTTCACACCTCAACAACCATTTTGAAGACCTAATTAAGATGTTTTGGTTACAATAAGCCAACTTGTGGCATGGCTAATAAATCGAGGGCATCTTCTTCGACTCACCCTGGCCCAAACTGCCTTTGTTTCAACCTTCCTCTTACCCCAAAAAAAAACCTTGATAAAACACTTAAGCCACATAGAGAGAGATATATGTTCAAATATATATATACAAGATATTGCCAGAGAATTGCTGTTACAAATTGCCTGCTAATTGCCGGCCAGCAATTTGGACAACGCGAAATACTTGTTAAACGAAACGGAGCCAGAGCTGCCAGCTTGCCAAACTCATTAGCTCGGATACCTGAAATAATCGGAGACAAACGGGTTAAGATCGGACACAGAACAGAGAGCAATCTTTCAGTTCTTCCTCTGAAAGACACAGACACACAACGGATTCAATTGAAAATTACGCAGGTGAAAAAATGGAAGCGAAGTGAAAACCTGGCACCACGCAAAATTCGAAATATTTCTCGCTCGATTCGATGAACTTGTTTTATGTGGCAGAGATAGTTGCAAATAGTTTGAGATAGTTGGGGATCGTTGGGGGGGTCTCTTCCGTTAGTCAGCCTGATTAACGAGACTTTTTCGAGTTTCCCGCGGGGTCTCAAACGTCGACGCAGGTTTCCACAGTGAGTTGTCAAAATTTTCCATGATTTAATGGCATCAGAAACATAAATTCAAAATAATAATTATACAAAAAATGTATCAAATTAATTGGCTTTGTCGCCGCGGGCTATATATATATTGGATCGCTGACACAAGGGAATCAGTTTACATGAACTTGTTTCCCAAGAAAACAATTTTACCTGAACGCTTGGTTAGATATTAATTGGTAATAGCATTCAGTTATTTATATTTCATTAATTAAATCAATATGTTTTGCTGGAAATTGAAGTGTAGAAATGAAAAGGCTTTTATTTTGATTTATGAAAAGAAATAAATAACATAATTACAGGGTATGGACAGAGTCCAGGGATTATTTAAATAATTAATAAGTTATATATATTTTACGATATGTTTAGAAGATTATATTAAATATACATTAACATCTTAAGATTGCATTTTGAAAATGTAATGAATCTGACGTCTGTTTCGTTTTCTTAATATTTTTAATATTTAATTTATTTGAATAGTCTATATATTTCTTATAAAATTTTTAAACAAAGACGTGGTATTTAAAATGTTTTATATATTTCTTATAAAATTTTTCAAATGTTTCATTTAGCACATTTCTATAAATTGATTTAAAATGTTATTAAAAATGCTAAAAGTACAAAACTCATCATTTAAGGAGCTAATCATACTATTAAATTGAACTAAAGTTATAGAACCAAGTTAATAAAGTTTTATATATTAATGTAAACAAATAGTTTATTGAAAAAGAAGTAAAAAAAAAAATAAAATGAAAAATCAAATAATTTAAAAAAATATATATAAAAACAATAATCAAAACAATAAAAAATAAAATAAAAATATAATGACTTGCAAATTTAATTTAATTTATTTAAAACATTTTTTACAATTAAATTTAAGGGTTAGTTCTATGCTTAACCCAGGACTCAAACCCACGAGAGTAGCTTTGATAGAAGCAAGTGTGAGTGCGAGCAAGATAGATAACATGCTGTTACTTTTCTCAGTTAAACTTCAAAACCAATAAATTAAAAAATATTAAAAATAAATAAACTAATTTAAATATATATGTATAAATACAAGCTTTCTATGTATTTATTGTATATAATTTTCCATATATCTTTTTTTACGTCTCAAAAGGATAAAAATATATATTATCTCATACCCTATAGGGTATCTAGCATGTCTGATTAACCGATTTTTCTTTATTATTTTCAACTGCATAAGCTCATTGCACTTGCATAAGCCGCCAAGGCAACCTGAGCTCGCCAACAGGTGTCCAGATTCAGATGGAAATGGAGATGGCGATGGGGATGGCGATGGAGTTGGAGTTGGAGTTGGAGCTGCATCGCCTCAGGTGGCGTTGGGTTATTTAATATATGGCTCATAATAACCAAACATAACACGAGAGTAAGAGAGACATAAACAAATGTAAAACTGGTAAACTGGTACATTAATAATTGCCATTAAGCGTCAACTAAATGCGGCTCATTTGTCGCGAGATATACGAGTTCAAAGCCATTGAATGTAATACACACGAGCTCAACTATGTGTAAGTTTAAGGCCCTGAACTCTGACCCCCAGGCATAAGCAACTCTAAAAGAACTAAGAAAACAGAAAAAAAACAAGAGCTTAGAGCACAGCAGCATCCCAAAAAAAAAACAAGAAAAAGATCTTCAAAAATTTCTCAAGTGCCGCGAAAGAGAAAGCAGGTCACTTGTCGAATAAGGGAAGGAGGGGATTGGCAATCGCTAGCTTTTGATCTGGTCTTCAAAGGAGCTGCAGTGGTTCCAAAAAAAAAAATATATATATAAATAAAATAAATAAAAAAAAAACCAATTAATTCGTCACACCGGCCGTAAGTTACGTAAGTCTTTGTTTCAGACGCACAGAAAGTGCGTTTCTTCGATGCCCATCGATGGGTTTTTGGTTATTTTTTTTTGCCTCCCTTTTTGGCATAATCATGGGAATAAATTTTTAGCCTTTTGGTTTTTTTATTTCTCCTGCCTAAAAAAAATATCTGGGAAATATTTAAAAGTTTAATAATAACGAACTTTGTGTGCTCTGAAAGTAAAAGAATATTTGAGGAAGGTAATTTATTAAAAAAATTATAAGCTAACCTTAATAAAAGCTAGCTTTAAAATAAACATATTTACTTGACTAATAAATAAGTAATTTAATTAGCTATTTACTTAATTATTCAATAAATTTATTAATTATATAAAACAATTTAAATTTCATTAAAATCTATTAAAGAATTTTAGCTCCCTTTTATTTTATCTAAAAGATTTTTTTGCTTAATAAAAACCATATTATTTATTTACAAAAAATTCTTAAATATATATTTTACATTACAAAAAACAAGTCTAACAATTTGGAAATTTTTCAGCTGCCTATTCAGCGCCTCACACTGCCGAAACGCACTGTATTTATTGCGCTTTTGGGCTGCAACTTTCATCGGCGTTTTTGTGGTTTTGTGTTTGGGGTAGCGCCAAGATCTGTCTGCAAGTCGGTTCTCACACCCAAATATATAATCCCAAAATATACATATGTATGTACATATATATAAATTTATATTAATGTACCTGAACATATGTATATAGTCCCCGCCTCCTTTCTTTTTGCATAAATTCACACTCGTACGTGAGCGGAGTGGAAACATTTCACTTTCGTTTCATTTGGTTTGGTTTTTGGGGTTTTTGTTTTTAGTTTTTAGTTTTTTTTTTCAGACTCCCGACTTCCATTCAGTCCATGCCCTGAACGAGCTTCGGTTTTGCAATAATTGGATATTTTAATAAGCCCACTTCGACTTTCTTTTGGCCCTGAATGCAAATTGAAATTAAAATGCAGCTAACGCCCCTTGAGCGCCACACAATCTTGCTCATTGTTTTTGTTTCTTAATTGTTGCTGAGTGTGTGTGTTTTTTGTTTATATTTATTGCACTCTCGTTTTCAGTTCATGAAACTATGTAAATCTGGAGAAGAGATAGCATAAATCTGCAGCCCAATCACGTACATTTTCGTATGAGTTTGAAGACCCTTTTTGCTCTTTGTTAGCTTAGAGAAATAGTCTGTGTTTCGGTAAAAAAAAGTGTTAAAAAAATTAAAAGGGAGTGCTAGGTATTTTGTAGAGGTATATATTTTGAATATTTATATATTAGGTTTCAATTTTTTACACTGCAAATATAAAAGAAGGTACCAAAGGTTAAGTTTCCTAGCTTAAAAGGGTTTTAAAAAGGATTCTATTATGAGAAAAATAAGCAAATTATAACATATTTAATAAATGTAGTGGCTTAAAGTATATTTATAAATATACAAAGAATAATATAAATATAGAAATTAAGTAAATATGTGTATATATAGCATATGATTATTTAATAAGTGTTATAAGAACTTATTTATTAAGTCAAGGTTTTGGTTTATTATGTCTTAATGAAATAAATAACTTTAAATAACACTCATTAATAAATCATTTTTAAATACATCTCAAAAATCGCAACTATTTTATATTCAAATTCTGCTTATTTCTCATTCTCTAAAACATCATTTTCTTTAATTTATTGTTTCTACTTGCGAAACTTGACTAAAGATGTCTCAACTTTAGTTTTTGTAGTTAAATTTTTGATGTTTTTGTTTTTTCTTTAACATTTATTTCCCACCAATTTTATGTTTGTCATTTGTGACTTGAAATTTCTTCTTTGTTTCATTATTTGCATAAAATACATTTGTTTAATTGAGGCCAGTAAAAATGATTACTTTTGTGTATTATTACGTTTTTTTGGTTGTCATTAAAACAAGAAAAGTTAGAAGAAAATAGAAGGGAAAATGGAAAAACTGTTGGTAAATGAGCGTCAGCAGTTTTGGAAAATTTTCATGTACCTTAAGACCTTAGGGATGAATTTTTCTTAATAATTAATTATGGTTTACATATCAAAAGTATTTATTCGGTTTATGAATACCATAAAGATCTAGCTATAAACCATAGCCTCTTAAAAGGGAATTTTTCATTCGTTTAGTTTCAAACTCTTAACTCGTTCGTTTTGGGTTAAAATCATTTAATTACAATCATTTTTGGAAGGGGACTTTGGCGTGTAAGTGGGCCTGTCATCGGGTCATTACACACAGAGATAAACTTTCATTTTCTGGCAATGCCTATTAGTATGTAAACACGGACAGACACGAACAGCCTCAAATGGGCACGAGAGTATATATATGAGTATATATGAGTATATTTGAGTATATTTGAGTATATTTGAGTATATACGAGTATATATAGTATGCTTAAAGTCAAATTAGCTAAATGATATTTTAATGACACCGCTCGAATCGAGTTAAAGACTCGTCTCTGAGACAAAAACACGAAATCGGCTAAAGGAATTAGCAAAGACCCATAAAATATAATTCGATCTGTCTGCCAATATATATCCGATTGTTGTTGTTGTTGTTGTTGCATAATTAACGCATTAGTCGCTCTTTATTATTATAATTTGTATGTTTTTTTTTTGCGCGTTTCTTGAAAAATTATGCAAGCTTATTTTAGCCAAAAAAATAATGCTGTTTCTTTCGCCTTTTATTTTTCTCCTTTTCTTGTTCGCAGCCAATAATTATTTATATTGATTTTGGTTTCAAGGTTGGCTTTGCTAATTTGCCTAAGAAAATCCACAAGAAGCTAAAAAAAAAACGCTTGACTAACCAATAATACTTCGATGAGTCGCCCAAGAGGTTGACATTTCATTTGATGAGAGACATTAAAAACATCTGATTGAATAATTTATGTCTTTTTGGGCTTTAATTAATTAATTATTTGAAGGTCTTGGGAAAGGATTAGTATTGATAAGTGGGATAAAGTTATTAAAAGATAACCTAGTTTGATTTTGAAACTAGAAAACTTCAATAGAAATTCATATTTCAAAGGGAAATTTTTAAACTTAAAATCAACAGACAAATAGTTTTATTAATTTAAATATTTCGTATAAATTATAAATAGAAATTCATTTTTCAAACGGATATTCTTAAACTTCAATTTAACAGACGAATAATTTTATTAATTTAAATAATACATTAAGTTGGATTTTTGAATTGTAAAAATTTAAAAGAAAGGCTAAACATGCTCCTTATGTTTGACAAACCTTTTTTTAACATTTATTCATTAATTACAAACTTCAGTAGTTATTGAAAATTAAAAGAAGTAAACAATTTAAAGGAGAAAATTTCTGAACCTAAGTTCTAAAGATTATTTTGTTTAACTAAATTTTTTTCTTTGAAGCAGCATATATTTTAGATATATAAAAGAAGAAAAAAAATTATTTCCAATTAATTTTCCCTTTACAAGTATTTTTATAGTCAAAGTTAATTCATTACAAACTCCAGTAAAATCTTAAAATTAGAAATTTAAAATGGAAATAGTCAAAACCAAGGCTATCAGAACATTAATTTTATTAATTAAATTATTAATCTGTAGAAACCCAAATTTTAATAGGCATAAAAAATCAAAGATTACTTAATTTTTCTTTTACAAGTATTTTTTAAACATTAATTGGTTGAATAAAAATTCAAATAAATATTAAAAACTCGAGCGAGTAAAAAAGGAAATTTAAAAGAGAATTGTCAAAGTCAAATTCAAATGGAAAATAGATTTTATTAATTATATACTTGTTAGAAAATATATATAAATATAAAATGGAAAACAAAAGCTTTTAAAATTAATTTAAAACTTAAACAAGTATTTTTAAAGCCTCAATTCACTCCTCACAAACTCCTCAAAGCATTTAAAACTCAGCAAAGTGATAAAAAACAAAACCTCGAACGGTATTATGTATGTTCCACCTGATCTCTGGGCGCCAAATCAGATCGGACACGAGTATTAGATAGTTGTCAATATTGCCCAACAGCCAGGGTTAATTCGATACCCTCAGTCTTGTAAATTGATTTCGCAAAGCAACAAAAAAGATGTGTAACAATATGCGAAGACAAGCAATTCACTCAAAAAAAAAAAATACAAATAAAATAAAACTAAGTGAAATAAGTAAAATATAAGCCCCAGCGATGACGAGGCATTTGTGAAAAGTGCGAGCATGGCCAATTCGAGCTCAATAACATTGATATTCCAACTTTAAAAAATATATATAGACAAAATGGGTCAATTCGTATAAGGGGAACCCAAAGAACTTTCCCAAATAACCAAAAAATTAAGCGAAAAGAAAGCCGCTTGAAAATAGAAATCAAAAGTCGAAGAGAGAGAGACAAAGAGACACTTGCAATTAGTCAAGTAGCGGACCATTTAAGCCCGGCATTTATCTAACTTATCTATCCGACTATCTGCCCCGTACTTCCGCCAACTTTCTTTCCATATCTCTCTTCATATATCTCTCTCTCTTTGCCTCCAAAACGGATCCGATGCCCAAATAGAGGCGAAGCCCTACGTATGTGACATATTAAGCCACTTAACGGCGGTAAGGTGTTAATTGTCTTCTCTTTAAATAAAGAAAGAAATTTCTCAAAAAAAAGAAACAATATAATAACGTAATAAAGAAATAAAATCAAGCGATTTATATTGGTGAGTCACCAACCAAATCTGGGATTCACTTTCACACGAGCAAACAAACATTTCCAAGCAAACAAACAAACAAACAAACAAGCCCTCACATGCGATTATATATATATACATATATCTTTGAGTTTATTGCATAATGCCGTCTGTGTATCTGCCAGATGCATCTGCGGCTCCACAGATGCATCTGCAGATGGAAAGATCTTCTACAAACTGTGGGTGTCGAAGTCAGCGACCTACAGACGGTCCCACGCGAAAGGTAAAATAGGTAAAAATGCATAGAAAAATGCAGAAAATAGATGCAAAAATAAAAGTAATAAAAAGAAAACAAAAAATATATACAAATAAAAAAGAAATCCATAACGAAAACGAAAACTTTCTCAATGAATAACACCCACATGCGATTGAATGACTGTTTGTTTGGTTTGCTTGAATCATGGGGCTGGTTTTAAGCGATTGCAATATAAATAAGAAAAGTTTAAAGGCTTAAAAATTAAAATTAAGTGATTAAATTATAGCAGAAAAGGTCAAGAATTAAATGAAATAATTTAGAGAGAAAAGAAAATATAAAAACATTTCAATTATGATTTAAAAAACCGTCAAACCTTATTAAAAGTTTTTCTGTATTGGTTTTTGATATTAAATATTTATAATTTACAAATTAAATGAAAATAGAAATAAAAACTTTATTTAAAGTTTTCTCTATACTTGCTTTTGATATAAAATATTTATAATTAAAAAGGAAAATTCTTTAAAAGGCTTTAATGTTAAAATTAAGTAATTAAATTGTAGCAAATGTTATGTTGACCTTCAACAATTAAATAAAATAATTTAGAAATTTAAAGAAAATAGAAATACATTTTAATTATGATTTAAAAAACCCCCCAAACCTTATTGAAAATTTATCTATATTTGTTTTTGATATTAAATATTTCAAAATTAAGTTGGAAAATTCTTTTCTTTAATAAAAATTCAAATTCTATTAATTTAATGTTATATTTACAACACTCTTCCACACACACCAACTTTAAATCAATAAATAATTAATTGATTTGAGTCTCAGCTTTAATTGGAGTCCTCAAGGTCTTTGGAATAAATTTTGGACTACATTCTATAATGTTTAATGTCAGTCTAGAGTAACACAAGTACTAATAAAAAAAAAAAAATGGTTAATTAATGCCACAATCACAAGGCATTGACTACTGTCACTTTTGCATTGAAACCACTTTGATTTTTCCCATACATTTCACTAACTAATTTAGCCAAACACATATTTGCCATCAACAAAAAAAAACTTAAAAAAGAAATGAGAAAAATATAAGAAGACTGGTTGTGAATGCAAGTGAATTTAATTGCACTCATTGTGCAAACATTTTTCACACAACAAAAACAATTTATTAAATTACAAACTCCAAGTGCAATTTATGGCGACGTCTGCAACATGAAACATTCACTGAATTTATTTGCAGATTGCACTTTTCGAATGGGGTTTTGGCCTTCGAAGAAATTACTTAAAAATTACTTAAATTTTTGTAAATGCTTTGACTTAAATTTCAACAATTTTGCTTGTGAGTAAAATTATTTAATTATTTAAAGTAGAGCCCAGGGAATGTTTATTTTTTAGACATTTTGAGCATTTAATTACTTTATAAGTCCGAAAAGTTATTTATTTATTTTATTTATGACTTAAATCCCTCTCTTTTTGTTGTTAAATATATTTAATGAAACAATTCACTTCGCACTCACCTTGACATTGGGCTGTTGCAGTTGCAAGAAGGTGGCTACTCCATTGCGCACACGATTCTTGACGCCCCTCACCGTTCCCTTGGCGGATCTGATGGTTGAGTTAGCCGATGACTTGCCCGAGGATCCCAAAACCCTCACATCCCTATAACCGACAAAGGCATCATCGTCCTGCAGCGCTTCCTCCTGAAAGCCGCCATTATTCGCCTCGTATTCCGGCGTCGATGAGGCCGACGATGTGGAACCAAAACTCCGGAAATTCTCATGCTCATTGACATGGAAGTTATAGAACCGATCGGCCTCATATTGCAACGGCCTGCCATCGATCTTTGTGGATATCGCTGGGGCAATATCCCGTGCCTGCTGCCGGTGGCTGTGAATGTCCCGGAGCAGGGAGCTGGGCAGGAGGCCGCCCGAGTGCAGCGAGTCACAGCTGAGGGAGGAGCTGCTGCTCTCGTCGCACTCCTCGCTGGAATCGGTGAGACTGTAGGCACGTAATGGCGATGACACCTCGCTGACCTTCAGCCGATTGGTGGTTAGGTGTAGCTCCAGCTTGGGCACCTGACCGGTGCCAGTGCTGCCTCCAATTTCTGGTGACTTGGTGACGCTCTCCAGGTCGCTGCCGGTGCCACTGTCCAAGGTCTCGCAGGGCGAATACTGGCCGCTGGACACAAGGAACTGCAGATGGGAAGGTTGCTGCTGCTGCAGGTGTTGCTGCTGCTGATGGAAAACCATCTCCTCGCCCTCGTTGAGCTTCACCACGCTGATCTGCTTGCCTAGATTTCGGCCCTGACTCTGGCTCTCGATCTGTATTTTAACAGTGTGCTCGGTCACTGCACTATTTGATGCTACAGCTTGTGTTGCTGCTGCTGCAGATGCTGCTGGCTGACTAGCAACGACTACAATGTCGCTGTCTGCAATTTCACCTAAAGTTGTTGCTGCTGCTGCATCTGCAGCTGCAGCTGGCAACACATTGCAGCTGATAATGGTGCTTGTTGTTGCTGGCGTGGCAGCTGATGTTGCTGCCGCTGTGCTGGTAATTTCTCCGTTATCCTCGGACTCTCCAATGCGCAACAACAACTGTGGATAGATTTTTGTGGTTGTGTTGGTACTGGTTGTCTCTGTGCCTGTGTATGTTGCTGCCGTGTCGTAACTAGTTTCCAAATTATCTTTGGTTGCTGCTGCTGCTACTGCTGCTTGTGTTGCTGTGGTGTTTGTGTTGCCGGTGTCGCCAAATGCCAGCAACATGCCAGCCTGTGACTTGAGCGGCATTTCAGCATTGCTGTTGTTGCTACTGCTCATGGTTGCTGCTGAAGCTGCTGGTGATGCTGCTGGTGATGCTGCTGAAGCTGCTGCTGCTGCTGGTGATGCTGCTGCCGCTGTTGTTCCTAAAGCTTCTGATGCTGCTGATTCAATGATTATCGAAATACCGCGCATCGGCCTTTGACGCTGATCCAAATCCAATCGCAAGATGTTGCTGCTGCCACTGCTGCTGCTGCTGGCGTTGCCACCTGTTGTTGCCGTAATTGCCGCCATGGTTCTTAATGCATTTGGCCAATATCGTTTAACGATTGTTGTCTTTTCTTATTTTTTTTATGTTTTTCTAAAACAAACACTTGATATAGCTTTGTGTGTGTCGCTGTATATGTATGTGTTGTTTATGCAATAAATGCCGATGTTGCTGCTGCTGCTGCTGCTGTGCGTTCCACTTGTTGCTGCTGCTGACCGTTGCCAAGTGCTTTACAGTTAGACGACCGCATGTAGATTGCTGCAATTGCCGCTGCTGCTGCTGCTGCCACTGCTGATGTTGCTGCAAATAATAAGAGGCAACGTATAAGTACAGTGAACTTTGGCTAAAAAGAATCTAAAGTTATCTATCAATTGTAAGCTTTAATTTCTTTAATCTGGTTTAAATATAAATAATTATTTAATATTAAAAGATCAAAAGCGTACACAAATTTTTGCTATTTAATGCATGATAATGCAGAGTGCAAACACAGAGTTGCTTTAATAAAATAAGACATTTCTGGTATTTTCTTTAGTTCTTTCTTGTAAAATCATTACTTATTCTTCATTGCTTTAATATACCAACAAAAAGTTTAATTTTTTTACAGAATTAACTCTATACTCATTATCTTCCACTTCTCTATCTCTCCAATTTGTTCACTTTATCGAACGATTACTGTCTAAGCAAACAAGAACTACGCGCTGAAGAGCCAGAGCCTGTAAGAGACCACACGAGCTTGACATTTAAACCGAAGATGATGCCGAATAAATGTTAAAAGCTTTGCCAAAGTAACAAAAAAAATAAAAGAACAGAAAAAAATAATGTGGGGGAAACCAGAAAACAAAAAAAAAAAAAAACAGCAACAATAATCATAATGATAAACACGAAACCGCAAAAGCCAGAAAGTCAGAACTGGCCGAAGAATGCCGCAGGCAAGAGGGAGACCCTGAAATACCCTGAAATTCGGAGCGGAGGAATTCCGAATTCGGAAATCGGAATTCAAACAATGGTGTGACGCCACCTGCAGGCTAAAGGCGGCGTCACCCACCGCCAGGTGGCGACAGGCAAAAGAAATGCGGGCAGGAAGTGCGCGATTTTACAGACGACAGGAAACGGATGTCTTGCTTTTTTTTGTTTGTTATTATTATCAGACTATGAACACTCTAAAAAGTAAAACTATTTGAAAACGTAGAATTTACTTGACACGTTTTATGGTTTTAATTTAGAGACTATCTAATGTGTATCTCTAAGAAATGTTTATTAGAAACATAATGATCATTTTAAAAAGAAATCATAAATAAAAAAAACAAGAGGTATTAATCATATAATTTATTTGCTAGCTATAGCTCTTAGTTTCACAAATATCTGGAATTTTCTAACACATTTAAATATCAAAGTCAACTAGGTTTAAGTAAGCAAACTTCTCTAGAAACAAAGTCATGTTTACAATTTGTTTATGTTGAATTTTTTCTAGTGTTGTTTTCTAGTCTAAATATATGTTTCTTTATTAGTCTGTTTGCAAAAATTAAGCAAGAGTTGTTCTGGGTATTTATATTTATAATAACAATTTTACAATATCTGTGATATGGTTTGCAAAATCCAGGAAAAAAAAATCAACAGTTCAGTGTTTTTGCCAGATGTTTTTTCGATTTCAAGTCATAGTTTTTATCGATTATTATCTAGTTACACGTGTCAGTAATCATAACAATACATTAGTCTCATTTATAAGGCATCTTTCCCCATTGTTTTGTCTAAGTTAAAGTTATTCTGATTTGTTTACAGCAAAACACCTGCCAAAAGATCTGGAAAAACGTCATATCAATTTTAAATCGATAAATTCGATTACTCTCCAGTTTCATTTTTCAGTAATCAAAAGAATATATTTCTACAGGTAACAAAGCATAGACTTACATTATTCAAAATTATTTATGGCTAAAATCTATAGTTTCACAAGAAACACCTGTCAGATATTTATCGATATTATGACTCTGGAATTTTCTTTCTTTTCTTCTTGTTTTTTTGTAACCATTGTCCCCGTAAGAGTGGGTCAAGTCAAGTCAATTAGTACAGCAACTTCTTGGTAGCTCAGGGAATGAATGTTCTTGGCTGTTAAGAACAAGTTGGGATTTACATTTGAATAGCCAGCTTTTTACGGAATCCCGAAGAGTCGGGGAACTTGAAATATTGGGCGCGCTCTGCCTGCGGCAAAATTGATTTTTTTGGAGTCTGGAAACTGGTTACACTTGAACCTGGCGTTGTTTTTTGTATTTTTTTATATTTCTCCTTTTGCTTTTTTTGTTGTATTTGTTGTTTGGAAATATTTGAAGCGGCTTACCAGTATCTGTGGCTGTGATTTCTGTTGGCCTGCATTCGCCGCTTATTGCACACAACAATTTTCACGCTCACATCGAAAAATAAAACAAAAACAAAAATTTGTATTTGGAAAAGGCGGAAAAACAGTTGGCACTTTGTGAGTTATTATTATTATTCTTTTTTATAAGCGAAGAAGACACTGAACTTTGCTTTAAGATATTTGTAAAAATTCGTCGATTTGTAGTTTCAAATCTTTCGATTTTTTGTCGGGGGAGTTTTTCGAGTATACTCGCCGCGCGTTCAACTCATTCAAAATCGCGCTGGCAACTGAAAACCGCAGCAACAAAGTCGCGCTGGGTTGGCGTGTTTTGCCAGGGATTGTTTTTTGTTTTTTTCTGTTGTTTCTTTACTTCTATCCGTCTCTTTCGTCTGGCCCAGAGGCCTTCTCTTTCGCGCCCGTCGGTTGTTGTGGTTTTTTAATTTTTGCTTTCAAGAAACCCACAAAAAAGCAGCAGCAGCAGCGGCAGCCACACAGAAATTACCTGAAACAAAAACAAGAAAGCTGGATTAGCTTAGGCTTAAGTCGAAGATGGTTAATACCTTAAGAAAAAATAGTTAAGATTATTTGGGAAATAAATGTAGTTACTTTTATGGTAAGTAACTATAATCTGAAGAGACTTACTTTAGCAAGATCACACACACAACATATCTGAAACTTCATGTCAGGGATGTTAGAAACAGTTGGGAATTATAAGCGCACATGTGCGAGATTTTTTAGCAAAAAAATTTACCAGCAATACAATTGGAACTCGTCCGTATATTAAGAAAGAAACTACAATTAACAGTAAATCAGAAAACAAAGCCCCAAATTTCTGAAAATTAAAAAGGAATAACTTCAAAAATTGTATTTATGGATGCTTGCCTTGGAAACTTTTTCTTGACTTTAAGAGTTTTTTAGTATTAGGACAAGTATTTTTTAGTGCGATCTTTCTTAAATATAAAATAATAATACTAATAAAAATAATATAATTATAATATATGAGTGCATATTCTATAAATATTGTCTAAAAATATTTAAAATTTTTTTCCCATTCCGATTGTAGGTATATACATATATATTGAAAATATCGACATTAACAAATAAAAACTTACATTAATCATTAAAATATTGAAATTAGGGGAAAATTTTGAATTGAATAGACGATATTTGTCTCTTTTGTCCTCTCGCCTTTTCCTCTTATTTTTTTACAAGTATATCGCAAGGGTAAAATATTGATTTGTATATCAACTTTAACATAAAATTTCGATACATTACCATTACTATAAAGAATATTTGGTGTATGAAGAATTTCATTAAGTATTATTATTGCTATTTAATTTTTTTATTTATATTTTTTTATTTGAATTTTTTTGTTATAATTTTTTGTTTATATATATTTTATTAATTTTTTTTATTTTTATTATTAAGTATTGTTTATTTAGGAATTCCGTTTTGCTTCAAAATAAATAATACCAATACGTAGCTTACAAATAAATACAAAAAAATTAAATAATTTTTGCATTATATATAATTTCTATAAAAATGTATAATATTCAAGTGGCTGAGTAATTTAGTAATACCCTTTCTGTAGGGCATAACGAAAATATGCGGCGCTGAGAATTTGTTTACGTGCGCAGGCGCAGCCGCTTTCGCTGCTGCCGTCGCTGTCGCTGCCTCTGTCGGCGTCGGCACTTGCTTATTACGCTGCTGCTTTTATTATTGTTATTGTTGCTATCGCAGCTATTGTTGTTGTTGTTGCTATTGTTGTTGTTGTTGCCGCTGCAGTACTCGTTTGTTGCCAAAGTTAATTGTTTGCGGCTGCCGCACAGCTGAGGCACAGTGGAACCAGCCGCGAGCTTGTGGGGCACAGTGGGCAGGCAGATCGACGTGTTGCGGATCGCCTGGAATGTGGCAAGGCCTCAAACTGGTTTGGTTTTGTGTGTCTGTGTGTGTGTGCTTTTTTATGTTTCTTATGCTTTTCTTCGTCAGAGATCTCAGGTGCAACCGAGATGCCGAGGTGCTGAGATTGAGAGACCGAGATTGAGATTGAGACTTCAACTTTGGAGGTGGAATTTCAAAGTTGGTCGAGTTTTTGGCCAATAAATATTGGCCAGGGGGAGGAAAAATCATTATTGGTAACATAATTCATTATAATTGGTACTTGAATTTTGTGATATATATTTTTAAGATATATATTTTGAGATGAAAATGGGTCAAACGTGAAAAAGGAAAGTACTAGAATGAAATTTGAAATTATTTTTTAGTAGATTAAGATTAATTAATTAAATTAAATAAATAATTATTTTAAATTAATTAATTTAAACAATTAAATTAAATAGTAATTAATTTATCATATTTTTTGTATTATTAATGTATTTATACCATATTTATATAATATTATATTGTTGTGTATACGCGAGTTATATTTTTAAAAAGCTAACAATAAATCATTTGCCACAAAACAAAACTTCAAGCCGATTAAATTATTTAAAAAAATATATACATAAATAATAAATATTAAATAATAAAATAATAACTAATAAAATAAATAAATAAATAATATGAAATATACTTATAAATAGCTTAAACTAGGTGTTGATTGACAAAACCCCTTTTTAAGTGAATAATTTTGGCAAAAATGTTTTCTTTTTCCTAAATAATATTTTGTTTTGTAAAATTCGTATCCTTAGCCCACTGTACCTGCCACTGGCGGTCGCATAAACGTCGATCGTATATATTTTGAATTTTTTTCTTTGCGGCATTTGTCTTAGCTATTCCATTTATTTCACCTGCCTCATATACATACACACGTACAGACACACCATATTTACCCACAGACTTACCTAGACATATCTCTATCTCTACTAAGCTTCTCTTTCTCTCTCTCTCTCTCTCTCTCCTTTTCTCACTTTATTGTCTTTCTTTGGCTTTTTTACCAAACATTTTTTAGTTTATTGTTTCTTAGGATTTTTATGCCATCCAGAGGGCACTTTATAAATTTTTGTTATAGTGTCAGTTTAGCATCAGACACGAAAGACATAATTTTACTGAATAATACAAATATTTCGTAAAGTTTATACGTATTTTTATGGGATATACTAATTAAAATAATGTTTTATTTATACTTCGCAATGACTTGGAACGTTTGATATATTTTTTTTAATTTAAAATAAATAAATATAGGATTGCAAATTAACATATAAATGTATAAATAGAAGTAAAATGTATGTAAGCATATTATAAAAGTAAAAAAAATAAATATATCTGTGTGGAGAATGTTCTCATTTGTCACTGTATATAAAATATATATTAGTAATTTAAATGATCCTTAAAACAGCTGATTAGCTGATATATGTATATATTTTATTTTTTTATAAAAAAATAATATATATTTTTTTAATAAAGTTCATTTCGAAATCTTAAAATGAACACTTTGAATTAAGAATATTCAAATGATGCTTAAAATAATATTTGTTTTAGTGAATTTATTGTGAAATAAAGAATATAAATAATATAAATATTATAAATAATATAAATAATATAAATAACATAAATAATATTAATAATATAAATAAAATAAATATATAAATAATGCAAATAATACAAATAATAAAAATATTAAAAATAATATAAATAATATTTACTTATACAATTTTTATTTAAGCTTTATTTGTTAGAGTATTTAAGCTTGATCAGCGTATTATTAATTTTTAACCTATTTTCCTATTTGTTTTCTATTTATCGGTACACTTATGGCCACCTGCCTCTCTCCCTTGTACCTTGTAAAACCGAAATTTCCGCCTTACCAAAATCGCATTCCGAAATCGACACTTTGAATATTTATTTTGATTTTTATTCAAATAAAAAGAAAACTTTCCTCAGTGCGGCTCCGCTCGATGAGCCATTGCCGATGGATTTCTGCTTTTAATTATACCAAAAACGTTTATGCAAAGAAACGAAACAAAGACAGTAGAGAGTCGGGAGGGAAAGAAAGAAAGAAAAACTCTTGGGATTTGTGTGTGCAATCAGCGGAATGTAAAGCTGCTGCTGCCACTGCTGCTGCTGCTGCTGCTGCTGCACTTGGTGTATGCAGAAAGTAACAGCAGCAACATGCAACATTCATTGCAGCTTGTAATTTACCGCTAATTCGATGCACAGCAAGACGTCCAACGATGACGGCGACGACGACGATTGTTGGCCAAGCCAAAGCCGGCCAAGATCCCTCCTCCTCGCCACACCCCCGGGCATACATATATCCCATCCCCTCGTCCTGTGATTGAGTCGCTGGTCACTTGGCCATTTGTTTCCGCCTGTTGCGCTCCGCTGCAATCGCAAGGGCCGCTGGAGGCGTTGCCACATGCAGATTACCGTTGCACAGGTGCACTGAGAGAAAAATTTGATATATAGTATTTTTATACCCTTGCAGATTATTATAATTTTAGTCAAAAGCTTGAAATGAAGTCAAGGAATTATTTGTGAGCCAATAAATCATATAAATATATTCTTGATCAGCCGAGGAAATCTTGGAATATTTGCTAGAAAAACAAAATTTATGGATTTTTTTTTTCAAATTTTATAAATTGTTTAAAATTAAAAAAAATATTTTTAATTTTGTATATTAAAAAACTAACTCGGAACAGCTTTCCAATTGAAAATAAATTAATGCTTGTTGTAGATTTGCCATTAAAATTGGTATTAATTAACAATAAAATAGTGAAATTGTTCCAAATTTATTTTAAAAAATGTAATATAATAGTAAATGAGATGAATAAAAAAATAATTAAATTAAATACAACATAACATATAATGTGTTTTTAAGACAATAAGCCATAACATTAATAGAATATTAGTATCTTTTCTTATTTATTTTTTATCAATTGCAATATTATTATTGCGTTCAGTTAATTATTATTAAAAATTTTTTATTATTATTACAATTATTAATATTATTATTTTCTTTTTTTATTACTATTTTGTTTTTTTTTTTTTTTTAAATTCACAAAACAATATAATCTCAGTGTACTTGTTGGAGTAAAGTACTTACCAAGCTTCACTGATCTTGAAGAACTCTTAAGGAAGCTCATAATTTATGGAAATTTCATTTAATTCTTAAAATTAATAATCTCAAGAAACCATTAAAAAGCTGCAAAATAACTTAAGTTCAGTTTGAATTTTATTTAAAAACAAGAAAGAAAGTTTGTATACCCTTTCAGATTGCAATTGCATAAATTAAGAACACAGATAAAAAACAACATGATTTAAAGGTTGGAAAGCTAAAGGAACATTGCTAAAATTCGAAACTCAAGGTTTTATAACAGTTTATAACAGATCTCCATCTCTCTCTGTTTGCCTTGTGCTTGAAATCAAGAAATTTAAGAACTTAAAAATAAAGAAAGAAAAAAAGAAATAAAATAAATAAATAAAGATTGTTTTTGTCAAAAACTTTTTGTACAACAACAACAGTTTTTACAAAAACAAAACAACAAATTAAATATATATTAAATCAAGTAAAACTAAGTCAAAAAGACATTAGTTTTAATTCGAAATCTTTTCTGTATTAGTTTTTGTTAAAGCAACAAATATTGCATTCACCATATTTAAAATCATCATTCTTGTTTCAATATTTAACAATTTTTACGATGTAGTCCCATATAAAATTATAAAAAAATGCGACATAGCTAGATCAACTCGGCGGTTGATGCTAATCAATAATATATATGATTTATATGGTCGGAAATGACTGCTTTACTGCGGTCTAATAATAATGAAAATAAGAATAAAAGCATTAAAAGCCCATATAACTCAAATAAAAATACAATTTAAAGTCTTAGTTTAATATTGTTTATTGTCATTTTAGTTGGAATTCTCTTTATAATTTATCAGTTGCGAATTAAATATTAGTAAATTATTACCGTTTATCGTGATCAGTGCGAATGGGTGAGTTTTACATCAATTACGAGACATTTTCGAGAGCGAGCAAAATAATCGATAACAACAATAATCGGAATAATAATCGGAATCCCTTATCGAACATTTAATAATTATTGCTTCACCGTAAATATATATGTATTTATACGTCTTCGTTTTTATTTTTTCCGCTTATTTATTAAACTCTATTTGGATTTTAGCAAACTGTGGGTGGCTGTGTGTACTCTTTGTTTTGGTTTATCGGAAGTTTGTCTATATCTCATTTGTTTCTTTACTTTTTTTTTGTTTATGTTTTCTCTTTGTTTAAAACTCGTTTCTTATGGGTTTTTTTTATTGTCAACATCAATAACACTTAATACATGTATAATATATATATATATATATTTCTTCGTTCCTTCTAAATAGATGTGTATATAATATATATATCGATGTATATGTATAAATATACCACAAATAAATGTTGAATTTATAATACAGCGAAATCAATTGCGGATTAATGTTAAAGGTTAACCCTTAACTATACAAAATATTTCAACAGACACAAATATATATATTTTTATATTTTTCGTTAATTTGTATAATAGTTCGTCCATGATGATGCGATGATGAACCTTTAAGCTGCCTTCTCCAGTTATGTATATGTATATATATAGAGTTCGTCTTGTATTTTTTTTTCGGGCTAGTTGAACGGTTGCGTTTGCGTTTTTTGTTAAATGTAAAATGTAAATGTAAATATATATGTGTATATATCTAGAGATATATACTCCCCGCAGTTCCTAACTAATGTCGAGTGTGTAGATCATAAGTACAATGGAGTGGAGAGAGCTATGGCGATCAACAAGTAATATTTCGATTAGAGCAAAACATAATCCAATATAAATATATGTCGTAATATATTCCCCCAACATTCTTTTTGTAACACTGAGACTTTAAAGTTTAGCTAGCATAGTTTCGGATGTGATATGAGCAACAATTATCCTCGTTAACAACAATAAACACAGAAAGCCGAGAGCTGATCACAACAGAGAATGATTAGGTATATAGTTGATAATTTCAATATAGTATATACTGTAGGTGGTGCCCTATGCCCGCATGATATGGTTATGGTTATGGCTTAACATTAATCGGGTCAAAATCAAAGTCTAGCATACAGTTAGTTATTGTGTGTGTATATCGTATATAGTCAGCAAGTTACAGTTGGTTTTCTCTTCTTGGGCTTGAAATCAAATATGGCTAGACGATATCGGATATGTAGAGCCCCTACAAGGGCTGTCTCCCTCTTAGCCATAAAACGCTAATCATAATACCGGTATAATTATGATTTTGATGATTACGATTTTGCCACATGCTAATGACGTTATGCGGAAATACATACATATTTCTCTATCGATTTTCGTAGCTTTCTGCTTGAATGAAACCGCGCATATATCCAGCGTCGAGTTTTCACCGTTCCTGTTGTTACTATTACTATTTTCCTATTTTCCTCATTGTTTTTTTGTGGTTTCTCTTTATATATATATCTCTTTTCTTTTAACAGTCTTTGGGACCATATATAGGAGTGTTGTTGTTTTTTTGATATCGACGCCGCCCAACATCGGTGAGTGCTTAGTTATTGTCCATATTTACAATTACGATTTCATCGGTTTCTATTTCAGTTTTTGGTATTCGTATTTCTCGTTATTTATTGTCGTATTACTCCTCCTCCTCGAGGGACTTCTCTGGCAGTCCATATTTGGGACAGCACATGCCCTCCGTGCCGTCCATGTTGAAGCAGAAAATGCTGCGCTCCAGTTCGGTTGGTTCATGGGGCACAATGCCGTGGACTTCCTTGAGTTCCGCCTCCGGGAACCAGGCGGGATCGGAGTCCTCCACCACCTTGATGCCGCACAAGCTAAGGAATGTGTAAAGAATATATAAGATTATTCTTACTAGATCCTAGATCCTATAATCCTTCTCTCAAGGACTTCCTTTCTTACCGCAAAATCGCCACAATTGGTATCCACAGTATGGACGAAAGTATCAGAAAGAAGGCAATCACGATGCACCAATGTGGCCACTCCATCAACTCGGTGGATCCTTTGGCGGCAATCCAGGCCGGATAGCTACTTCCCTCGGTTAAAAGCTGATAGAACGAGGCCAGCAGGATGGTGACCATGGCGCAGGGCGACAAGTACTTCCAGCAGAACATCCAGTAAAAGTTTGGCCGCGAACCGGTCATCATTTCAATATCATCCGAGAATCGGCGCACACCATAGATATAGCTTATCGAGAGGCACTCGAACAGGGCGATGATCAGCAGCGGAAAGTTGCCAGCGAAGCTGTCCATCAGCTGAAAGATATAGCTGCCGGCGCCGTTGGCAAAGCACATGGAAATCAGGCAGCAGGAGAAGCAAAGAGCCTGACGGGAAGTTCAAAAATTAATAATAAACATTGACATCAAATTATTGAAAATAGACATGGACATACCCCCACCATATATTCCTTGGGCAGGTTGGGGAACAGCTTCATGTCCACCAGCGAGGTGAGCACACCCTCCAGCGTTCCGAACTGCGAATCAATGCCCAAGGTAAACAGCATCAGGAAGAAAAGGACGGCCCAGAGTTGGGCCCCGGGAAATTGATTGATCGCCTCCGTGAATATGATGAAGGCCAGTCCAGTGCCGGAGGCACTCTGTAAAGGTGGAGAGAAAATTGTATAAAATGTTGGTTATAAATTAAGAAACTATACATTTAAGTAATATTATATACTTGAAAATTATTTAAAAAAAACAATCTAAAAGTATGTTTTGGAATACTAAAGGATTAAATTCAGAATAATAGATTTTTTAGCATACTTTTGGCACATATTTCCAGTGATTTGAAATCTACAGTATTATTTTTAATATCTGATATTTTTTTAGTATTTATATAAGTAAGTCGAGTGTATATATATATACATTTCCACTCATATTGTCATCAATTTTTATAATATGAGTTTTAAATAATTTAAAATAGGATAAAGAACTCCAAAATAAAAAATATATGATAACATAGCATACTTTTAGACATCATTTATAGTGATTTCAAATCCCTCTGAATTTTCTTATCTTATATTATTTTAGTATGTATCCTACAAGTATTTCTAGCCAAACAAATGTATCATAGTATACTTTTAAACAGCATTTAAAGTGATTTAAAATCTCTTTTTTTTATAATATGAACTAGGATAAGGGACTCATAAATTCAAAGTGATTTCAAATCTTTCTAAACTTTCATATCTCATATCATTTTAGTATATAACCTAAAAATATTTCAAGCCCGAAAAAATGTATCATAGCATACTTTTAGGCAGAATTTTTAGTGATTTTTCTCCTTTTCTTTTTTTATAATATGAACTAGGATAAAGGACTCATATATTTAAAGTGATTTAAAATCTCTCGGAACTCTCTTATCTCATATTATTTTAATATATTCCTACCAGTATTTTTTAGCCAAAAAAAGGGTATTATAGCATACTTTTAGACAGCATTTAAAGTGATTTCAAATCCCTCTGAATTTTCTTATATCATATAATTTCAGTATATATAAAATCCCCACTCACATTGGCCAATTCCGTTTGCAGATCACAAACCGGCAGATTCCCAGTCTTGTTTTGCAATATCAATCCATTCCGCTCCTCGGTGCAGCGATCGAACGTGGCGGTGGCCTTGAAACCGATGACCGAGAAGACGACAACTCCCGCGAACATCGAGGTGCCGCAGTTGGTAAGCGACACAAGAATGGCGTCCCTGTAGCAATTATTATTTGCCGGATTATACGAACTGAAGGCGATCAAACCGCCAAAGGCCAATCCCAGCGAGAAGAAGATCTGAGTGCCGGCCTCCAGCCAGACCACGGGATCCAGCAGGGTCTCCCAGCGGGGCGTGAACAAATGGGCCACTCCATCGGCAGCGCCCTTCAGCGTGATGCCGCGAAAGAAGAAGATGATGAGGACCACATAGGGAAAGATCGCCGTCATATAGACAATCTTGCCCGACGACGTAATGCCCTGGACCATGCATATGTAGACCAGAAACCAGGAGACAATCAACGCAATGGCCATGTGATAGTTGAAGTTCTCCGGCAGGTCAACGCTCTCCGAGCACTGCAATGTGGTGCGATACCAATAGAACTGCGTCGGCGACGAGGCCACACACTCCGGCTCATGGTCGTACGTATAGTTGGAGTACAGCCGCGTGGGACAGTCCGCCCATGGTAGCGGTGACTCGAAGCTATGCAGCAGATAGATCAGGCACCAGGCAATTATGGTGTTATAGTACAGAGCCACTATATAGCTGACCACCGCCGAGGAGATGCCGATGCCGCCCAGATATGGCGACACCTGGCTCCAAACACCGATGGCGCCCTTGCGCAACCTCTGGCCAATGGCCAGTTCCAGGTAAAAGATGGGTATCCCCTGGATGCACAGCATTATGAAGTAGGGCACGAGGAAGGCGCCGCCGCCATTCTTCTGGGCCAAATAGGGGAAGCGCCACACGTTGCCAAGACCAACGGCATATCTACAAAAACAAGAAATATCAAATTAGTTAAATAAATAAACTTAATATTCAATTTAATATTTAATTTCATGTAATCCTTACCCAATGGTTGCCAGCAGAAACATAATCTTGCTGTCCCAACTCTCTCGCTCTTCGCCCTCCTTCTCGCCCTCGACAATATCCTGCTGCTGATCCGCCGCCGCATTTGCAACCAGCTCGGCCTTGGCCTTGGAGGTGCTGGCCTCTGAGCCAAAAGGCGGCGGATCCTGCTCCAGTTCCGAGGACTCGTCAAAGGCATCGGACATGAAGCCCTGATTGGTGGCTCCATACAAAGGCTGGTGCTGCAGATGCAGCGACGTGTGATGATGGTGACTGACGCCATGTTCCTTGGGTACCAAGCGACCGCGCAATTCCTGGTAAAAAATACATTATTTTATTATAAAAAATATATATAGAATTATAATATAATTTCCAACTTACCCTCAATTCCAGCTGATCGATGCTCTTTTGGCTTTTAAGGACTATATCCCGGGAGCTCTGGCGACGCAATAACTGTGCTGTGTTGGCCATGATTGCGGTTTATTATTATTATTATTATTATTTCTTGATTTATTACAGGAGTGTGTCTAAGGGGTGCTGTGTGCGTGTGGGTGTGTGTGTGGGATTATACTGTTTGTGTGTGTGTCTGTGCTGTGTTTCCGTTTCCGTTTTCTCTCTTAATCCTCCGCTAACTTCTCTTTCGCTCTCGCTATCTCTTCCTTAGCGCCGCCTGGTGTTGCTTTCAGGTAACTAACAGTTCGCTGGACATTTTTCGTTGCATACTTTCTGGCTGCTAAACAGAGAGCTTCATTCTCTTGCTATTGTTGTGGTTGTTGTAATTGTAATTGTTATTGTTGTTTTCGTCGTGTTTGAGTATTAGTTTCAGTTTAAAGTTTGCCTCACAACTGAGTCAACTGTTTCTTTTGTTTGTCTTTATTTTTAGGTGCTTTTGTTAGTGCTTAATTGCTGGTGATAACGGTGCATTAGTAGTAGACGCCATCGCAGTGCTGCTAGCTGCTTTTGTTGAGTGAAATACATACGTAATTACTAATAATAATCGTACACATTGCATGCCGTGCACAGAGAGAAAAAGTATATATGTGTTCTACAAATATTAAAAGAAAATACAAATTTTACTAGAAATTTACTAAAGAAATTGTAGTTTAATTTTTGTAATATTTTTAGATTCAAGATCTTTAAAAAACTTCCTTTAAAAAGAACAAAAACTAAGGCTACAAAATAAGAATTTAATTAAAAATTAAATCAAATTAAAATGTAAGCCCGTTTTTGTTTTGGTTTTATTCTTGTAATATTTTTAACTTCTCTTGTAATAGAAATTTGTAATATTTTTAGATTCTATATTTTAAAAGATCTTCCTTTAAAAAGAACAAATATTAAGACTAAAAAAAGAATTTAATTAAAATTTTAATAGTAATATAATAGAAAAATTTTAGTTTCATTCTTGTAATATTTTTAGATTCTGTATCTTAAAAGATTCTCTTTGAAAAGGAACAAATATTATGACTAAGAAAAAAAAATTTAAATAAAATTGTAATAGAAATTCAATATAGAAATTAAAGTTTTATTTTTGTAATATTTTTAAAGGCCTTCTTTTTAAAAGAACAAATATTAAGGCTATAAAAAAATAAGAATTTAATTAAAATATAAATTTTATAAATTAAAAGTCTAAGCCAGTTATTTTTTAAGTATGAAAAGAACTTAAATTCTCCCATAATTAAAGATAAACTATACATTATTTAAACAAAAATTAAAATTAATGTTTAATCTATATTTCAACTCATAACTTAACCACTTCATATATTTTTTCTCTCTGCCATTTAGCCATCAATCAAATCATGCAAAAAGGAAACAGGCACAGACAGGCGCACACACACGCAGACACACGACACACACACACGCAGGCACATGGTCACCAACACCAGCGACAGCTATGGGATATGCGTGACTGGGCACACACAATAAATCAATCAACTGAAAGTCCTTTTTAGAGCCCCATGGCCCGGCCTCCCGCCCCCGTTGGATTTTCCACCCACCGACTAATGCAGTGTAATGGAATTTATACACATTTCCCTGCAGCAATTAGTTTGGGTTTTAGTTGCCAGGACAATGCAGGTGAGGCTTTGATTTTGATCCTATCGCGGGAGGACCTGGCCGCCATGGAGACCTACATTTGAACTTTATAAAAATAGCATGCAAATGTGGCAGGTAGCTTTTCCTATTTTCGTACTTTGTTTGTATCCTTTTTCTTTTTTTTGGTGAAAACTCTTTATCAGGCTTTTCCTTTCGTGTGTGCCTTGGGTTCACTTATATAACCGACAAAAAACACTCGCGAAAAATAGGAAACGGAAGTCACAACAACAAAAAACAGGGTTAACGGGGGGAATTAACAGGCGATATCGCGGCGATGGCGATACGTTGCTGCGACGACGTGGATCTCAGCGATTATCCTTGTTGATTAACGGCAGGTGGTTGCATTTAAACTTATTTAAAGGGGCCCCGAATCCGAATGCTGCCGTTATACTGATTGGCAATAACGTAACGGTGTGTCGTAACGGGACATTGGCAGGAAACTGTTGAGCAGCCAAAGACGTAACGCGCAAATCACAGGACGAAAAGTGCGCCTCTCTCTTTGTCTCTTCTCTCTGCGCGCCTAAGTTTCCGAGAGAAAGAGAGAGAGAGAGAGAGCAACGGTCTGGCAGCTCTGTCATTGGAAGCTTATATGGCAGCTTTGTAAAGATAACGGAATAATAAATAAAATTACTTAAACATATTAAATACAAAATATATAGTTTTCATTAAGGAAAATAAGAGGATATGATTTAAACAATACTTTAAGCAAGTTTTGGTTTTTAAATGTATAAGGAACATTCCTTAAAAATCTGTTTTAATTCGATGCTTCACCATAGAGAGCGAGATGGAGTGAAAATGTGAATAAGAGCGAGAGGGAAACAAAAGAAGAAAGTGTTCTAAATTAGTTGCCTGCATTAATTAACTATTATAATTTTATAAAACTAAAACTATGTAAACTTGAATTTCATGTCGTTAATATTTTACTGTAAATTTAAAGTTATTTATAAATATTTAATTATCATTCCATTTTCTAATCAATTTAGAAACAGTGTTGAACAAGTCACAAAGCTTGCAGCAGATGTTTTCAGTGATGAGCAGTGACTGTCAAACTAGCTTCATTACAAAATAATTTATAAGGTTAAGACATATTAAAAGGTATTGTATATTTAAATATGGTTTAAAAATAAAGCAAAAAACATAAGCACCAAAAAGAGCAACCATAACCTTATAACTTTCCTATTAATCATCATAATAAAACAATGTTACCGTTTCATCGGGAATATTTGCTCATCTCTGGAATGAACCAGCGCGGCAAAAATGAACACTTGTTGACAGGAATCACTCATAAGTTTTATTGTTTTGGAAAATTGGGCTGGCAATTGGTTTAATTGAATGACAAGATGGTCTTCAAGTGCCAGGAGGACAGCTTCCTGAAGCAGGTCACTATATTCTCAACTCTCCATAGCATCTAATTACATAATTCTTAACCAATTCCCGGGCGCAGTTCAAGACAAAAATTGTGAGCAGCGAATTCGCAACTCTCGATTGGACCAATTCGGATGGCCAAGTGCAGAGCCTCAAGGGCTTCAATGTGATTTGCGAGGACACCATTCTGTTTCCTGAAGGCGGCGGCCAGCCCTGCGACTATGGCACTCTGGATGGTTTCTCGGTGCGAAATGTCCAGCGGAACGGAAGCACCGCCGTTCACTTTGTGGAAACGTCAAAGAGCTTCGATGCGGGCGCGGAGGTGCTTCAAGTGCTGGACTTTCAGCGGCGCCTGGATCACATGCAGCAGCACTCGGGGCAGCATCTGATTACGGCGCTCTTCGATCGGGAGTTCAAGTATGACACCACATCCTGGTCAATGGGCAGCAGCACATCCTACATCCAGCTGAGCACGCCGCATCTCATCAGTCGCGAGTCGCTGGACCTCATCGAGCGGCAGGCCAATGATTTAATTCGCGAGGGACGCGCTGTATCAGTGATTCTCGTGGATCCGGAGGTGGCCCAGGAGTTCCAGGATGCCCGGGCCCCCAGAGGCTTGCCCAAGGATCACGAGGGTCTGGCCCGGGTGGTGCGCATCGAGGGCATTGAGAGCAACATGTGCTGCGGCACCCACGTCACGAATCTCTCCCAGCTGCAGTGCGTCAAGCTGCTGTACGCGGAGAAGGTCAAGACCAATGTCAATGTGCACTTTGTGGTGGGAGAAAGAGTACTTACGAAACTCGGGGAGATCTTCCAGCGGGAACAGCAGCTAACGCAGGCTTTAAAGTGAGTCTTTAACTTTTTACTCCAATATTTCCCATGTTAATAATGATTGCATTCCACAGAGGAGGTCCTTCGCAGCACCTGGATCTGCTCCAGAAGCTGCAGCAGAATGTCAAGATTACCCGAAAATCGTTTCAGCAACTGCTCAAGGATTTCGCCACGGCCGAGGCCGAACGTCTGGAGGATTTGCCCAAGAAAGAGCGCCCCAAGTTCTTTTGCCTTCATCGCCGCGATGGCATCGAGGTGGATTTCATCAATACGTTCCTGCGCCTGGCACCCGAGGAGATCTTTTACTTTCTAACCGTCTCCGAGGGCGTGTCCGCCGGCAGCAGTGCCAAAGGACATATGGTGTTGCGCGGCCAACCGGAAATTGTGCAGCAATTGGGCCCGCAGTTCCTCGAACTGCTCGAGGGCAAGGGCAATGGCAAGGAGGGCAGCTTCCAGGGCAAGATCAACAATCTGGCCAAGCTGCAGGAATGCCAGGAGCTACTAGAGGCGCACTTTAAGCCAAAGAAGATTGTGGAGGCACAGCCAGCAAGTGGATCTTAAGGGGGAGGCCTGATCCAAGAACAAATCACGACTCTTTGTATGATATTTACATTATAAAAATGTTACCAGAACATAACATACATTGTATTCTGCTTAAACAAAAAGCAACAACTTTCATAATTAGTTTATAAGTTAACTTAAGGCGGGGATCTCCTTGATCCTTTACAGGTAATTCACATCGTAGTTGCGCATCTTCCATCTGAGCCGCCAGAACTCGTTCCAGAATCCCACATCGATCACGCGCTCGTGGAAGTTAAGGAGGCCCACCTTTGTGTACTCGCATATCGCCGGATATGTGCAGTCGTCCTCGTCGTACAGATCCACCCAGAGCAGCGTGCATATGCCCAGGGAGAGCAGGCGGAGCTTCTTCTGGTTGATGGCCTGCTCCAAGGTAACCAAGTATTCCGCCGCCACCGGATTCTGTTGATCCTTGGCCACCGTTAGCATCCTGTTCGTGTCCCTTCGCATCAGCGTCATGAAACACTCCTCCCCCGGATTCTTCTCGGCGCTCTTGTAGAGCAAAGCCAGCGCAGTGCCGTAGAACAGCGCCTTCTTGGGCTTCGCGTAGGACTCGCGGACCACGCCAACCGCCACCTCCGAGTAGTCGCGCATCAGGCCGTTCCAGTATTTGATCCATTTCTCCACAAATGTGTCCTTTAGCCGCTCCGGCATCACCAGCTTGTCGGCCAGGCGCTGGCGCAGCGCCGTGATGCGGATCAGTCGCATCTCACTACCGGGTTTTTCTGTGATAAAACGTCAATTTTAGAGCAATTTCATCGAAATGTTGAATAATTTTTACGCTCGTGTTATGGCAAAGGCGGCTGAAGAAAAATATCTGGTCACACTGTTTGTGTGTTTTGCTACCGTCAGCTGTTTGCTGGCGATATATATCGGTTGATGCGATGGGTAATGGTTAAACTTGATTAAAAAATAAAAATATAGAGGTATTTCAGTGGTAAATTAAAGTAGTAGTATATTATTTTTAATGAATCTATTAATTATTTCCAATATATTAACATATTTAGCGTATTTGCCGAATTAAATGGGTTGTATTTGTACCAAGAAACCTTCATAATTTCTGCTTTTTATTGGAAAATACATATAAATTTAAATAAGTCTAGCTATATTTTAAAATCTTAACATCAAGAAATACTTTGTAAAAACAAGAATAAAAATAAAAACAATATAATATTTATTATAATATAAAACCAACCTTAAGTAACTTCTAAACATTTACGTTAAGAAAAAGTTTGTAAAAACAAGAAAAAAAATAAAAGTGTTTATTATAAAGTTAAACCAACTAAAATATTATGCGCCTTAAAAAATGTTAATAATATTTCATATTATATTTTATATTATAAAAACAAGAATACAAATAAAAACAAAATCAAAATATTTATTATGAAGTTTATAGCATATTTTATAGTGTAAAAACAAGAAAACAAATAAAAGTAAAATAAAAATATTTATTATAAAGTTAAAACAACTAAACTATTAATCGCTTTATTTAATTTGTAATGTAAAATATTTTTATATTATTTTCAACTCGGTTCTTTCGATATATATCGCCTCAGAGACGTTTACCAACATTGCCCAGTGTTAGTAAGCGCGCGTGGCCGGCCATGTGCGAACTATAATTTACCAATTTTGTTTTGACTAAATTTTTAACGCTTTGCTGCGATGATAATGCCGCCAGAGCGTCTTGAATACTACAACAAAAGCCTAGGACAACAGCTCCAGGGATTAATTACCTCCATAAAGAGCTACCAAGCGTTGAAGGCCGTAAAAACAGCCGAGTTGCCAAATCAGGCAAATCGTTTGTGGGAACTAAACCAGAGATATCGCTTGGTTAAGGGGTAAAACATAAGCATTTCAATTAGTTAAATCTTTATAATTATGTTTTCTATATAGTAAAAATGAAGCTGCATCGTTTTCCCTACTTTCTGCCTGCCAAGAAGCATATCAACGTCTTTACGACACCATGTAAGTGGTGCTGACAGTTATTTTCTGCTTAAATTTAATTAATTATGGCTGTTCCTTTATTTTGCATTTGTTTCAGATTAAATCTAGTGGAAGAGCTAGATGAAATATGCCTGCAAGTATTGGAATTCAAAAGCGAATGCCTGAAACTAACAAAAGAACAAGAAGCATCCACGGAACTTCTTAATTTCCTCGAAGATTCCCTTAAATCCTTGCAAAATCAAATAAAATATTTGGAGCTACATTTGCGGCAGCTTCATCCAAAGTTTGCTGCGGGAGAATCCTCTCTGGAGTCCTTCAAATCCGATCTCCAGCTGCCGGAACATGTGGAAGCCAATATGGCTTTGGGTTTGGCCAAAATCGAAAGATTGTTGAAAAATTCCTTGGATTTTTGTACAGGAAAAACGTAAAAGACTGGAAAAACATAAAACAACTTCAGGAAATAGAGTTAAGAGTTAAACTGAAAGTATTAAATTTGGTGTTTTCTTTGTGTTGAGGAAAATCATGGCACATTTGAGCTGTTTTGTTGGAAAATTCTGGCATTACTTTAGGTTTAAGGCTTTGTGGAGTATTTTTAAAAAACAAACTAATTTCTTTTTGGAAGTAAACTAAGTAAAACACAAATTCAAAGCTAAATTCCGTGAATAATGTTCTTTTGTTTGCTTTCAAGCTTAGTTATAGGATAAACCTTGGTCTGTGGAAGCTATTTATGGGGCACAACCGAGACTTATTTCCTTAAATTCCTTTAAATTCAATAAGCATTCATTAAGAAATGATTTTAAACAAAAGTTTACACTCACAAAACTTGAAATACTAACTCTGGCTTTGATTTGAATAAATCTATATGCAAAAATTATTACATTTCACAATGTTTAAAGCATTAATTCCTATTTAATAGATAATTAGGACAAAATATAAGCATTAATTGCTAATAAATTGGTAATCGGGATAAAATATAAAGCATTAATTCCTAATAAATAGGTATTAAAACCATTTATCTGTATAAATACTCATTTAAGCAAATTTTCGCTAGCTTGTGGAGCCTTTAAAACATTGCAAACATAAATCTCTTCAAATCTTATGGATTTTTCCATCCAAATTCAACGAAATTTCGCTCTAAATCACTCATATCTCTTTTAACAAATAAAATCTCAAAGCAAATACCATAACTTTCCTTCAACACTTAATGCTTCAAGCATTTTCTTTCAATTTTCACTCTTCAACACTCGAACAAAATCACAATAAAAAAATAGTTAAATAAATGAAAACCACAGTTTGGGTTTTTTGTTGTTTTGTATTTTTTCAACGGGTTTGTCCACTACTTTAGATTTATTTAAAACACATTTTGCCAGCTTGGGGATTCAATTACGTGTATTTGCATTTGTTTATAACGGAATTTGCGATGCCAGAGCCTCGTGCAAACAATATATCAAAAGTATCTGCAAAAAAAACAAAGAAAACTTGCATTAGGAAACTGTTTTAAAGGTGCTCAAGTCGTACAAACTCACCTTCTAAATAGATCAAGAGCAGCAGAGGAGCATCAAGCCCGTTTAGCGGAGTCTTCTGGCCTCGCGTTCGGATTCCAGCAGGGTGAGAATGTCGCCCTCGCGCACGGGTCCCTTCACGTTGCGGATGATCTGACGGTTCTGCTCGCCGAGGAACTCCACCTTCACCTGGGTACACTGGCCCTGGGAGCCGGTGCGGCCGAGGACCTTCATGACGCGAGCCCACACAACTGGTTTGTCCATGGTTTTATCGTAAAATTCGCAGAGAAAATTCACGTGCAAGTTGCGCTTCAATTGACAGCCGCAAGCAAAAAGGAAGTTGAGCGGTTATCGGTGCGGCGGCGTGAACTTGGCTGCGCTTCTAGTGCCGATAGGTGCACTAAATGGTGCTGCCAACTATCGATTAAGCGGCGAAAAAATAGCTACATTTAATTTACTAAACGTTGCGCGTAATCATACTTTAACTAAAGTTTAGAGACAAATTTATATATATGAACATTAGAGAGAGTAGTTAAAAAGAGTAGAGAGAGTAGATAAAAACAGTGGAGAGAGTAACTAGAAATAAGAGAGAGAGAGTAGCTATAAACAGCTGCGAGAGTAACCAAATATATTTGAGAGAGTAACTAAACATATTTGAGAGAGTTACTAAAATTATTAGAGACAGTAACTAAAAACAGTAAAGAGAGTAACTAAAAATGAGAGAGAGAGAGAATAGCTATAAACAGCAGCGAGAATAGCTAAAAATTTCAGAGATTAACTAAAATTATTAGAAAGAGTAACTGAAAAAGGTAGAGAGAGTAACTAAAAACAGCAGAGAGAGAGAGAGAGAGATCTTAGACTTGACCTGACCGGCCTTTGTCACTTCATGCCAGGGATGTCAGAACCAATTGAGAATTATAAGCGCACATGTGCGAGATTTTTCGGCACAAATTTGAGGACATATTTGCTAAGGTCGCTAAATTAATAAATATGTCAGACATGCAGCTATATTCAGCTGCCGATATTTGAAGTCATTATATATATATATTTATATGCTATATAGCTGAAACAATTAAACCACTAAAACCACTAAACCACTAAATTAACGGCGTGATTTAGCTACTTTTTACATGATAAAAACAAGTTGGCAGCCCTTTTCTTCCGATATATCGATAGCTACACAGTGTTTAAAGTGTTGTAAGCTATAACAGCTGAGCTAATTAGCAATGAAAATAGACTTTTGGATAAAGAAAATATATAAAATATTTCTATTTATGTAGTTCTTGAGAAGTTCCAACTTCTAATGTTTACGTTTTAAGTGAATAAATTGTAAATACACGAGCAGTGACAGTTGCTGCATTTTGCAACACTGCTTGCCAAAACCGGGCTGCCGAGGCGGTAAAAATCTATTAATACATTACAATTTTTGCGCTGATACAAGATTTTAAAGATGACAAATTATAAAACGAATTATTTTATTGCATGTTTCATTGATCCATTCCCTAATAGTCTTCATTAAACAAACAATATTCCATCCAAAAGGGCAGCTGTCGTCGCTCTATGCAATGGCCTGGCAACCCTAGACGTGGCACCACGTAGACATTTGACAGTGAAAGTCGTGACGACTTCGTGCCACTTCGGCTGTCGGCCGCCACTGTTTTCGTCACTCTAACTGTTTCCCCCGATCGCGACGGTTGCCTCTGTGCGAGTTTGTTCCCCCAGCTCTGATTTTTCCCGTGTGCCGCGCATTGAATTGCAGCCGAAAAAAAGCGACAAGATGAAGCACCTGATGTTCCTAATGCTGATGGTCCTGCCCATCGTCATTACCACCTTCTCTGCCCGTAAGTACTTTGCCGGATTTTTCGCTACCACAAATAACGCCGGACGCGGCTCACCAAAAAGGTGGTGGAGGGGGCGGGGGCGACGCATACGTGGCAATGTCGTCGACACTGCGTTTCTACGTGGAACGGAATCATATGGCCTTTGGGGGCCCGGGAAAGCCGCCAGCATCATCGTTTTTTTGCCATTTTCATTCAACGTTTTCGCCGGATTTTCGCGGCGACACTTGAAAACTGTTGAGTTGGCACGCTGACCTTCTATATGCCTCTCGCTCTTACTCATGCCTTTGGGATTGGCTTCCAATGGAAGGAATCTTTGGTGGTTCCTCGACAGCAAGTGTGTGGAAGCCTTCCATAAAATGGGAAATTCTTGGGGTTTCCAGTGATATTACGAAGTTTCGGTTTACTATATCTTGTAGTTTTCTAGGAAATTAAGTGGATTATATGCAAAATATCTGTGTTAACTTTCAAGATCAAGAGTTGTAAAGTTAAGAGAATGGTATTTTATGGGTTTTTTTTAGTGTTCGTTAACTATATCTTAAAGATTTTTTAAGAAATAATTTGTTTAAGAGTTAATTTTAAAGATTTTAGCTTAATAGACTGAAGATTAATTACAGAAATGCTTGGAAATCTTTGAATTTTTGTATTTTTGAGATATTTAACTTGTTAAAAATAATAAAAAATAATTTATAAAATAGTTTCCAAGCAAATAATCTTTATAGATAAGCGTATCTTTGTTGTTTTTTGTATACAAACTTTAGCCACCTGTTCAAATATTGCATTTAAATATGTTTGAAAACAAAGTATGAGAGATTCTTTTGGATTTACAAACTATTTTCCCAACTATTTGCTTAATTTATAAGACTACTTTCTTACCTTTACTTAACTCACATTTAATTTAAATCTTTTTACAAAAAAACCCATCTTTAACCATTTTCCTCTCTCTTCTTTATAGCTACCAAATTTGGTGCCTTTGCTGCCGAAGCGGCTGAGGATGATCTGGTGGATGTGGACAGCGAGGAGGGCGCAGTGACTGGCGAGGATGCGGAGGCGGACGAGGACAACGATACGGGTAGCAGCAGCTCCCCGAATGCGGACACTTATTTGTTATTCACGAAACCTTTGTACACGCCCGGCCAGCAGCTGGATCTGCCCGGCGGCAAGCCCGTGGAGTTCCTCATCGGTTTCACGAACAAGGGCCAGGAGGAGTTCGTGATCGAGACGGTGGAGGCCTCGTTCCGCTATCCCATGGACTTTAACTACTTCATTCAGAACTTCTCGGCGGTGGCCTACAACAAGGAGGTGAAGCCCGGCTTCGAGTCCACTGTTTCGTACACCTTCCTGCCCTCGGATCAGTTTGCCGGCCGTCCCTTCGGACTGAACATTGCTCTGGCCTATCGCGATGCCAATGGCATTCAGTACAACGAGGCTGTGTTCAACGAAACGGTTCTGATTTCGGAGGTCGACGAGGGACTCGACGGCGAGACCTTCTTCCTGTACGTCCTGCTGGCCGGCATTGTTGTCCTGCTGCTGGTCATTGGCCAGCAGTACCTGCTGGGCAGCTCCGGCAAGCGCAAGCGTGCCGCCGCCAAGAAGGTGATCGAGACCGGAACCGCCAACGACAGCACCATCGACTACGACTGGGTGCCACAGGAGACGCTGCGAGCGCTGCGTAAGCATGGGAGTGGGAATCTTCTCAATAAAGTTTAACTTTTATTTTGTTTTGCAGAGAAATCCCCGCCCAAGTCCAAGACGCCCAAGACTTCGCCCAAGCCCAGCAAGCAGGCCAGTCCCAAGGCCGCCAGCCAGCAGAGTCCCAAGCAGCGCAAGGTCAAGCGATCAGCTGGCGATGACTAAATCAATCGATCTGCTCAAGACTGCATTATCCCAATCAACACCAACAACAACAGCGGCAGGAACAAGACCATCTGAAGCTGGAGCAGCAGTTAGCCACCATTTTTTCATCCTGTAGGAGGGAGCAGCAATTAGTTATGTACGATGTCATGTTCGATCATCAAACCATTATTTTTTTTATTCGTTTATCGCGAGAGATTGTTAGTCTTTAAAACCAACAACAAACACAAATGTTTCCACAGTTTTGTTTTAGAAATTTGCAATTTTCCAAAAAACTCTGCACATACTCCATGAAAAACGAAGAAAAGCCGAGAAAACCCTTAACAAAAAATTGTAACCTAATGAAATTTCTTGATAATCGTCTTCGTTTGTTGAAGACACCATGAGAAAAAAAGCTTAGAAGAATGACTGCAAAAGGCGAATAATGGAAGAGAGACATTGATTGATTGATTGAGACAACAAAAAACCTTCCACTTGTACGATAAATTTAATTAGTAATATTATTACAAATCAATTGATTGCCTTTTCCGTTTCATTTTGCGTTCCAATTTCCCCTTCCCATCTTTGACTGTCATTCTTTTTCTGTTTTTTTCGGAAGGAAAACAAAAAAAATATGTTGAAGTGTCAGTGTTTTTTTTTGTAGAAAGAAGTCGCAGGAAGTCGACAGGTGAATATAAGAAGTTTTCATACAAAAGAGAGAGAAAAAAACGGAAAATAAAAGATGAAAAAAATATAGTAAAATGTTTTTGATTAATTTTTTTTGGGGTGCGTATTTTTTGGGGGATGTATAGCTTATTTTTTATTTATTTTAATTAGGTTTTAATTAAAAATTGGTTTATTTTGGAGTCTTTTTCTGCAAAAACATTTTTTTATTTATTTTATTTTTTAATTTTACTTTGATATATTTATTTAAAATTTAAAAGAAAGATTTTCTTGATTAGCATCAAAAGCGCAGCCGATCAAAACATTGAAAAACCCAAGAAGTTGTTAAATTAAGTAAAAATCAAGCATTAAGTAATGAAAAGATCAATTAAAAATTAATAATAAATGATATTTGCGCCAAGCAGGCGCTTACTTTTGAGAGTCAGTGTGATCCCGCTAGAAGCCTGAAGAAGTTCCATTTTGTGTAGTCCAGAGCCGCTCTCGTACGCTCTCTCTCTCCTTTGCTTTTTACCTAACGGACTTCCAGTCCGATAAAACTTTCCAATTCGCTCTTCCAAGACCATGCTCAAGTCACGTGTCATTAGTTTCAAATTGCCATTGGAATAAAATTAACAACTCCGTGGCGCGTCGCGTAAAACCCCGTAAGTTTTAGTGTTTTTATATTATTTAGTGTAACTTCGCGTGTGTTTAGTGTTTTTTAAATTGACTTTCTTGTGGTACATCGGTTGATACCTTGTTTTACCTTTGAAAAAACTAACATAATAAGAAAGAAGAACAGTTTCCAAGAAACGGAATTATTTCAAAATGAAAAGATTTTACCTCTATTTAAAGAAAAATTCCTTAAAGCCCAAGTAAGGCGCCATCTACATCACAAAGCAAAACAGTGAAAAATTGCACCGGCTAAACTTTTTCCTCTTAGAGCTTTTCCAGGCTCTGTTAGCCTTACAGGATGTGTAACAGCCATGTTAACGGCCATAACAACTTGTTGTCCTGTCGCTGTTAGCAAACTCGAACGTCGCGGCTGAAAGTCATTCGTCAACAGACTCTCGTGCGGTTCGGTACTCTCTGCCTCAGCCAAGAAAATTCTCAGACTCAGTCGCAGTCGCAGTCACAGTTACAGTCACAGTCACAGTCAAAGTCCGGAAGTCACAGCATCAGCAGTCGCAGTTTAAAGGCGCAGTCGCAGTCCCCGCGCAACGTTATTTTTTTTCAAAAATTATTTGGAAAATTTTCGAAAGTGCTGCAAGAGGTCCTACCTTACTTTTTTTTTTGGGTTTTTTGTGCTAAGCTAAGCAAAGAAATTTGAATATTTCTCGCGACAGCAAGTAAAGATGTTTTGGCCAAAGGTTTTTCAGAGCCAAAAGTTTTGAAAAATAAAAAATTTAAGGAAAAAAACCAGAGCTAAAGTGAAAGTGTGTGTGCCAAAAATATTTGAATTCGAATCGCATCTGTTGTTGTTTTCTGCGGCTGTCAAAGCAAATCAGAGGAGGATTAGGAAGCGAAAGCCAACCGAGAAAGGACGAACAAGAGAAAGAGAGAGTGGAGAGAGTAAAAACACCGCAGTCAAAGGTGAGTGGAGTGCTTGACAAATGTAAATAAGACAAATTCCTTCAAAAACAAATACAAAAAAAATGCAAATAAGAAAAAGGCAACAAACTCCGGGATGTGTGGTTATATTTGGACAGCAAAATCTGAATAAATCTGGGAATGTGTGCGTCTTGATTAAAGAAATTAATGCCAGAGGTTTTCTGGCAATGGAATTTCAATGTTTTCAAAAAATATGCATTTTATTTTATTTTTAGGGTATATTTATTAAAAGACAACTACTAATTTATTGTTTATGCCTTAAAATAATTAAGCAAAAGTGTTTTTTAGCTTTTGTAAACTGAAATCAATTTGGAAACATTTTGTATAATTTTTTATAATAGAAATTACAATTAAGTCACTGGATTTCTATGTATTTAAAAGAATACTAACGAAAAAATAATTGTAGAAGGTTTTAAAAAATTCTCCAATGACAACATCTTCCTTTTCAATATATATTTCTTTAATATAACAGAATACCACCTTTGAAAATCTCTATTTACTTTTAATTTCCCTAAAAACTTAATTTAAAAATCCTTCCCCCCGCTTAAAAGCTTTTCGTAAGAATCCCAAAAACGAGTAATCAAAAATTCCATACATACATCTACACATAAAGATATTTGCTCAACTTTAGAAACCATTAGCAATTATAAGTTATTTTCGACTTGCGAAATCTGCAAAGGAAATATTTGAAATATCCTTGGCGTAATGTATACAATGTCTATTCGTGTATGTGCCTGCGCGCACATGTTTGCTTATTTAGCCAGCACTTTTGTTTGTCTGTCAACAAAATGGTTGACTGGAATCGAGTCGCGAGTCGAGTCAAGTCGAGTTTGGTTTTCCGTCAACTTTCCAACCGTGCTCTCCGGCAGTGGTTGGGGGATGGAAAATGAAGTGAATTAATTACCTCTTCGGGCTTGAATTCGTAATTAATTCGCTCTTGTTGCTCTTGTTCTTCCATCTAATTCTTATTCGACTTATAAATCATGTTGAGCAAAGGAATTACGGGACAGGGGACCTCGGGGAAAGGTGTTTGCGAAAGGTAAAGTCTCATTTTAAAGTTGTAACGAAAAAAAAGTTGGGACAACTCCAAAGATTATCCTTATTTGAAGTTTAGAATTCTTTCATTAATAATTTAATTAAAATGTAATTATAATTTGTATAGTTTTTTAGTTTCAAAACTTAAGTCTTTCTAATTAAATTGTTTAAAAATATATCTGGAAAATTCGTTTCAAATTTCATATAGTTTTCAAAGGAATTACCATGATTCCCTTCAACTTTTATCCCTGCTAAAAGCTGATTTGTTAACTTTTTAACGAATGTAAAATAGTTTCAGAACATTCGGAACCAGAAAAGCCAGAAAAACCCCGAAAAACTTTTGTTTGGTCATAATTTCCACAAGGGATTTAAGCAGGTGAAAATATTACCAAATTGTGAAAATGGGAGCATAAGAATTACGGAAATTTCAATTTACTGAGGTTTCTCAAGTATTTGTGAATTAATTTACCTTCTTTTAGATTTAGGAAATAGGAAATAGGAAGTTTATTTATATTGGATAAATATTATTTGTATTAAAAATTGATATAGTTTTCATAACCAGTTTAATTTTAAACAACAACCACATTTTTCGGTTAAAAATAATACTGATGAAGTTAATGTAAAGTTCCTTTCTCGCTTTTAAATATTGAAAGTAATTGAAAATTATGTTTATTTCACTTTAAAATTTCAACATAATTTAATAAATTTTATGCCACAATAAAAAATATTTCCAACAGTTAAAAAACAATTTAAAATCATTTTAAAGCGCTTTACTTAACCAGATTTCACATTATTCTTTTGCCAACCGAAAAAGAGTTTGCTGTCATTTGCGTTTATTTTGGTTTTGCTTCTGTTTCGGTTTTTGGGTTTTCCTTCTTCTTCTTCTTCTTATTTTGAGGAAAATGGGAGGCAAATAATTTTCAAGCAATTTTACTTAATTGCCTTTTGCAGATAATAAATCATTTTCTTTGCAATTTGCGCCGACATCAAAAACCCGCACTTAAGTGGAGGTCTCCACAGAATTCAGGAAAGCCGTCTTTCCCCGTCCGCACTTTTGGCCTTCATCCCAGCCCCCCTTTCACCCCCTTTCACCTCCCTTCACCCCCTTCTTTTCCCTCTATCACCACCACCCCTTTTCGCTGCTCAATCAGACCTTAAGATGGCCTTAGTTGGTTGCTCCTTTTTTGTGTGACGTTATCTGCTTTTTGCTAATTAACTTGGCTTGTTGCCTGTTGCCACAAATACAGACGAAAGACATATCCTAACACACACACACACACACACATACACAGCTACAGAAGGAAAGTGCGGGGGGGACATACATATATAGAAAAAGTTGAATAAGCTACGTTTTGAATTTCTTTGGAATTTGAAAATCTCATTAAAATGTTTGCCAGGCATTGGGAGAATCCCGGAAAAGGGGAGAAAGCAGAACCCTTTGGGAATTGAAAAGGTTAACAAAAATATCGATAATCAATAGGGGTTTTTTTTAATAATTATAGTTACCTTTTATAATATTATTAAAATGGGTGTTATCTAGGCAAAGGATAATGATATAATAGAAGGGATTATCTAACAAAAGTAAGCAACACCTTCTTCTTAACAAGGAAACTTTATAAATATAAACTAGGATTTTGAAATCCTTTGTTTGGGCGTCAAAAAGTATGCTGCAAAATATGACACCGCAAATTTTGGCAAATATTTTAGTGCATATCTTTATACACCTTTTAAATGGATTTTTTATGTAAAGAAAATAGTAACAATGAACTATTATTTATTTAATTAATTTTTTATTTATTTAAAATCATAAAATAAATATTATTTACTTACTTATATTTAATTTAACAATATTTATTTAATATAATATTTAAACCCGAAAACATTAGGGACTGTATCTTTGTACACTTTATTTATATGATTATTTATTTTTGTTATACATTTACTTTGCAACTTTTCGTTTTTATTATATATTCCTTTTCTATATTTATATCTTATTTTCTTGGTATTTAAAATACACAGACAGCACATGATACTATATGTAAAGAGGGTTAAGTGAAGCAAAAACCTCTTCTATAGGTTTCTTCTCAACGAAATGCCTTCCTTTTCCGCCTGTTTATTTGAAATTTGTTTACGTTTGTCGTTTCTTCTTTTTCGGTTTTTGTCAATTTGCATAATGATATGTGCGGCAAATGAAATCCGAAATGAGTCAGCCGTAAGAGATCTATTTGTGGTCTTGCGATTGAAGGGAAATTAGATTGGAAATTTATTAAGGTCAAAGCTGAAAAAATATCATAACAAAATAAAATGAATCACAGAAAATCAAAGCAAGGCAAATATACAAAAGAAAAATTAATAGAAGAATATAAGAAAAGAACGCAATACTGATTGGAAAAAGGTTAAAGAAGATACAAAAATCGATTAAAAGGAAGTGAATGCTAAACGAAAATGTGGCTAAAAAAGGGGGAAATTGAAAAATGACGAGATTAAGACGCCAATGTGCTACAAGGTGATTAGAAAGTAAAAGAAACGTAAAGAATAATCAAGGAACGGAAAGGAAAGGGAAACATTTAAAGACAAAGTAAGAAGCAGAAAAGGAAAAAGCTTGAAATAGGGAAAAATATGGAACAAAAGATGGAAAAAATAAGAAAAAATCACTAAAATATTTTTTATATAAATCAGGTAAGAGTTGGAAGATTAGAAAGTTGAAATAAATATTTGCAAATTGAAAAGATTACCCTACATACTACGGCTTTAAAGTTGAATTGCATACTTTTAGACGGCTTCTTTAAAAATTTAAAAATCTGATATTATATATCTTGATTTAGGAAATAGTTAAAAAAATTTGGCTAAATATTTTTTATAAATTCAGGAAAAGCTTAAAACTGAGCCCAATAATAATAACTTTATAAATGGACGCAGAGTTGTTGGTTTGAAGATTGTATTGCATACTTTTAAACAGCTTCTTCAGATATTTTAAAAACCAGATGGTTTTCACAGTCCCTCTAAAAAAAAATATATTAAATTATGCATGATGTATAAAGAATAACAACAATTTAATAAGTTTAACAAGGAAATATTTTATTGGAAATTCAGGAAAAGCTGAAAACTGAGCCCAATAATAATTATTTTATATATGAAAACTGACTTTTTGGTTTAAAGATTCTTTTGCATAATTCTAGACAGCTTACTCAGTGATATTAAAAATATTGTAATATTTATACCACCACTGGTTATATTTATTATTATCTTTATTTATTATTATCTTTATTTATTCTAATATTTATACATAATAAAAAATAAATATTAAATTTTAAATTAAGGAAAAAATCCTCGCTTAGAAATTTCCCATTTCCCCATTTCAATCAGTCCAAAAAGCTTGACTTTACCCATTATGTTCCACGAATCGAATTGAAATATAAAATTATAATTGCATTTGCATACTGGGCGAGCTAACACAAAAGATTCCCCAAAGTTCTACCAGACAAAAGTCCTTCGGATGAGTAGAAAAGTAAAGAGAAAAAAACAGCTCCACCTTACCCCTTGAACCCGATCCTGTTGGTCCAATCCAAACATGTGCGATGACAACATTTTCCACACCCGAAACCAGAATGAAAAATTATAATTAAATAACAACTAGCACACACAGACAAACGAGGTGTGAGTTGGGGGTTAAGGGCTGAGCTGGTAATTCACTTGCCTGACCAACTAAAGTTTTCCCAACCGAAAATTCTGACCAACATTAGATCCCCTTTTATACACGGTGAGAAATTTACATCATTGGAGATTTTTTAAGAAGAAATTAAAGTCTAAAGAGTGGGAGTTAAATTAAGAAAGTAAGTAAAAATCATAGCATACTTTTAGGCCTTGAGGTAAAAAGATTAACACCCTTTTAATATATTTAAAAAAGCGCCTAATCTGCAGTTTCCTTTAAGTTTTCCGTGTAGAAAACTTAAGGGAAAAGGGGGAAAACCAGCCAAGATAGATAGATGGAAATGGGGTGTTAAGGAGGGGGTTTTCCGCAGTAGGAAAAGTGGAGTATGGCGACGGCGTTAAGTTAAGCAGAGACGACAACTTTTTTTTTTTTTTTGTGCCTGATAACGACAACAACACAACACTAATGGCCATGTATAGCACGACTCCTACACGTGTCTGTGTGTGTATCTGTGTGTACTTTCTCCCTACATGTGTGTGTGTGTGACAGGCGGCTGTCATTTGTAATGCAAAAAAGGAAAAGGAGCACGGAGAGAGAGGAAAAAAAAGGGGGAAATGAGGGAAAAAACTATTTTCTCGACATTCGGATTCTTCATGTGCGGAAATAGGGGAAGCCCCTAATGATACATTTGTGCCGAAAAACAACAGCAGGGTTTTGTTTATAACAACGATTAGGTGTTAAGCAACCGTAAAAAAGACAAAAAACAACAAATTAATTTAATTTGAAGGAAACTTTTGACATTTTAGACAAATCTATTTTAATTTTAGGTGCTTTTTTAGTCTAAATTGTTTTAAAGTGTTTAAGGGTTTAATTTTTCTTTTAAATTTATATATTTAAATAAATAAAATAAATCTGTTTTTAAAGAGCTCATTTTATGTAAACGTTTTAGGAAAGTGATTAAAAAGAAGGAAATTTCATTCAATATTTAATTCATTTAATTATATAAAAAGGTTATTTTGTTTTTTAAGCTATTAAAACCCCTAAGAAACCTCATAAAATATTATACATAAATATATCTGTACCTCAACAACAAGTTAATTTCATTTGAAAGAAACTTTTGACATTTGAGACAAATCTATTTTAGTTTTAGGTGCTTTTTAGACTATTTGAAGTTTCAACATTTAAATAAATAATTGATAATAAATTGGTTTAAAAAGAGCTCATTTCACGTAAACGTTTTAGAATGTAATTTAAAAAAATAAGACTTCATTCCAATATTTAATAAAAATATATATATAAATAGCTTTTAAGAATGTAAATAAATAGAAGCAAATATAATTCCAATATTTAATCAAACTAATTATATAAATAGGTTCTCTTTTAACCCAATGAAAACCCCTCAGAAACCTCATAAAATATATTACAAAAAATATCTTTGCATTTTCATGACAAATTTAAAATGTATAATGTAAAATGCAACCCCCGTTTAAAGCCTTAACCCTTTAAAAATGGCAATGAAAGCGAGCCAGGTCTGGATATACCCGGCTGAATTCCATAACAAAAACAGCGCAAAAACAACAACAAAATAATATATATACATATATATCATGTCTCGAAACAATAACTCACACACACACACAAACACACACACTGCTACACACGAAGAAAAGCGAGTAAACAAAGCCATTGCTGAACAATTTCAAAGCTGAAAAGGAAAATGCAAGGGGAAAAGCGCTGGTGGGAAAATGCTCGGGGAAAATGCAGGAGGGGCGCGCAGATAAGAATTGTTGTTTGTCGCCGCTGCCTTTGCTCAGCGAGAACAATATTCATAAATTTTTGAAATAAATGTTTACAGACACTTTGCACGATTTCGTAGCTGTTGTTATTCTTTCTTTCTCTTCTTTTTTTTACATAGTATTTTGTTTTTTGTTGTTGTTGCAGCAACGCACTTGATGCAGATGAGATATCCTTTTGAATGGTGAAAAAAATGAAACAAATTCAAGAAAATGTACATACACATGTGTGTGAGTGGGCGTGTCTAGCTCATCTGCATAGGAAGGCGGACAGTGTGTTTACTTATTCATGCCACTTCATTTGCATCGAATGAGCCCCATATTTGCAGCCGCACTTTTCCCTCCCATCAAATCGCAATCAGCTTTTCCGCCATTTGACATCAAATTAAGTCGTCAAGTCGTCGTCCTTCCCGTCTCGACTTTGGCATTGGCAATACAGCGATTTTAATGATTTTTTAACCCATTAATTTTGATGCGGTTTAATGGGAGTTTTCCACTTTCCAGACTGCCATCAAAATGTGGGTGAAGGCTTTCTTAGTTTGGTTTTATTTTATTAAAAAAGTACTTGGGTCAGTATCAGGCCTTGTTCTTTCATCAAAACTCTAAAATGTTTCGAAAAATTCTCTTTAAAATATCAAAATTCTTGAAGTTCTTTAAATTTTCTAAATTCTCTGAATTCTCTAAGTTCTATAAATTGTCTAACTTCTCTAAATTCTGTAAATTTTCAGAAATTCTAAAAATTCTGTAAATTCTCTAAGTTTTCTTAAATTTTCTTTATTCTCTAATTTCTTTAAAATTTTTGTAGTTTCTAAAATCTGTGAATGTTGTGATATCAGTAAAATCCCTAAACACTCAAAAATTCCTCTCTCTCTAAAATTTCTAAAAAGCTAACGAAATTTTAAGAGTTTTTTTTGGAACCCCTCAAAAGATTAAAAAATAAAGCGACCAAATTTAATGTTATCAAAAAACAAGAAATGTACTTAAAATTCGATATATCAAAAGCACTGCATACTTTTAGGCACATTTTTTAAAAGGTTAAAAAACGCTAAATTATCCAAAGTTAAAGTTTTGACGTATGAATGTATTTTCTTAATAAAATCTATGTGTGTAAATATATTCCCAATTTTTTTTAGCGCATTTCGCTCACTTTCTTTAACCTTTTACTTGGCCAAATCCCATGGATATTTTGCTAATTCAGAGGAAATAGAGACGTGATATAGAAAGTGAGTTTGGGCAGAGCTCAAAGGGAATTTTATGAAGGAGTCCCGTCCTATCCTGTGCATATTTCATAAGCCTTGCACACAGGGAGCAGCGCAGCATCAATTAAACACATTTCACTTTTCACAATATAAAAATATATATATAGAGTGAAGTATAAAAAAAATAAAGAAAAAAATATATAAATAAAGCTAGAAGCAGCAGCAGGACGGGTAATAAAATATTTACAAAAAATAAAAGTGCCGGACAGCAAAGTGAACTTGCATCGCCCGCCTCCGCTTTTCCGCTTTTCCATGTCCGCTTGTTAAACGAGCCAAAACTCTGGGGCGAGAGGGAGACAGAGGAAAAGAGAGGGACAGAGCCAGAGGGGGAATCAATGTTCAAGTGGACTGAGCTGCATAAGTGCATCTGTCGAGCACTCCTTGAACATTTTTTTTGTATATTTTTTTGTAGCTGATTCGTTTATGCTATTTACCCGACTTCCACTGCCAAGTGCACCACTTTTTTTTTTGATGCTATTTTGAATACCCTGTAAAGGAGGAAAGGAACTATGAGCTATATAACTATTTCTACATATTTGTATTTTAATTTATAAATAATTTAACATTTTTTATTACTTAAACGAAGCAATAATATTTGTACAAATATAATTTTATAAATAAAAATATTAAACCTTCGAGGTATTCTTACATTCTATTAGCTCTCTCCCCTATCCACTTGTTGTACCCCCAAAAAAATGGTAGCTGAATTAATTCGATTAGTTGAAGGAGTCCGAGGCTGCAGGAAATGCAATCCATTTGTAACCTACTTTTTCTTTTGGGAGGCAGGACCTCCTTCGTTTTGGCCAAGGCCTCATTATAGTAGCATTTACATTGGATTTCCTATGCGGGGGGGGGGGCAGGAGAAATAAGAGCCTAAAACTTGATTTGTTACCTACATTTTCGGGCCAAACTTGATTTCTAGTTAAGCCCATTTATATAAAAGAAGGAAAAGAGGAAAAGGCGGAACCCAACACCGAGTTTTCTTGGATTTTTTGACTCGCTTTAACCGCTCCTGTGAACTCTCTTCCTTTGCTTTCGACCAGATTCTTTTATGGGCTTTAAGTGGCCATTAGTTTTCATTTACAAATGTTTTTTCGCCTCTTTGGCTGTGTGTGTGTGTGTGTTTGTGTGTGTTTTTTTTGTATGGTCAGCCCGCAGTTATTTGCTTAACTTCAAACAAAAGTCTGTCTGTGCCGACACCAATTACCCGTAGTGGGAAGAGCCAGTGAGGACTGGAGTTGGAGTTTGGCCTTAATTTGCCGCTGGATACAGTGAAAATAAATTAAATCGCCAGAAAGTAGCTCTGCAGGTATGAAAATTAAAAAAAAAAGCGTCTAAAAGTATGCAATGATATTTTTGTGTGTTGAAAATCGTCTTAGGTATGCTATAAATATATATTTAATACTAGATACTTTGAAAATAAATTAAATCAAACGAAATTAGTTTTGGAAGTATATGAAAATGTTTTCAACAACTGTCTAAAAGTACGCAATGGTATTTTTTGTGTGTTGAAAATCTCTTTAAATGGCGCCTTAAGTGTGATATGATTATGAAACCAAATGTTTTTCAACTTCTAGGTACTTTGAAATTAATATAAATCAGAAGGATTAGGTCTGGCGGTATGAGAACGTGTTTGAAAAGTGTCTAAGAAAGGAAAAACATTTCAAAAATTGCTAAAAATTACGAAGCAAGTTCAATTACTGAAAGCATAATTTTAAACACATTTTTTAATTACATGGTACAATGAAAATAAATTAAAATGAAACAAATAAGATCTGGCTTTATATAAATACTTTCAAAAAGTGTCTAAAAGCATGCAATAATTTTTTCGTATTTTTTTAAACCCACAAACTGTGCCCAAATGTTTGCTATAACTATGAGAAAAGTAAATTCAATAAACGCATAATTTTAAACACGTATTTAGTTTAGTTTTTAAGCTTTAATGCTATCTTTAAGGCAGTAGTTTTTAATATATTAAATCGCTACAAAGTTATAAAAATATATAAGAAAGAAAATAAATATATTCAATTTTTAATAGAAAAAAAGAATAATAAAAAAGACATCTGAACAAATTGTGTGTGGAGGAGTGTCCTTGTGTGTGTGGCTGGTCAAATATTTTACGCTTAATATGGCAACAACGTAGTACCAGCAAAGCAATAACAAGGCCCGCATGTTGAGCCAACAATTTGGCTAGAAATTGGCAACAAAACCAGAAATTAAGAGAAATGGCAGGGGAAATAATGGAAATGAGTTGTTAAGTAAATTAGATTCGTAACATATTTTCATGCTGGTTAAAGTAGAAAGTTTATCTATATTTAGGTTGTGTTTTAAATTTCCAAACCATTCTTTTATGACTGTTTAATCAGATTCCTTTAACAGTTTCCAAGTATTTTTTTATTTGCACTTTTTTGCAGTGTCCCATATTAAAGGACCTTTCATAGCTGGGACCTTGACAAAAGGTAACCTCGACCTTCCCTCTGTCCCATTTTCACTTTTCCTCCTGCTCGTTAAGCTGAGGGCGTGGCCCATCCCTCAATGGGATCAACTTTTATGTGATTGTGAGTTTTTAATTGCTCTGTTTTGGACCCTAACCAGACAAAAAAAAGAAGGGGTTGTTAAGCCGTTGAGAAGGGAGAGAAGAGAGGGGATTAAATTGTTCAGCTGACAGTTTGAAATTGATTTTTATGTATTGCCATGCATTTTGGGAGATAATCAGCTTATTACAATTCCCGTCTTGGGTGCGATTTTCCATCTGTGTTCTTTTTTCTCTTATGGAAATTCCAATGAAAATGGGCCTGAAATTGATTTTAAGCAACCGTTCCTCCTCCTGGGGCACGTGTCCCCACAATCAAGGCTCTGCAAATATCAACTTGCAACTTGTTTGCTCAAAACTTTCAATGAACATTGCATACTTATGGCCGGAGCATTGATTGGCTCTGGTTGTAGCGTAACTATGCCTTCTCCTTCAGGGAGATGTTGGGTGTGGGGAGAGGGGGGCGGGGGGAAGGGGTAGGGGAACAATTCCTGGAGGGGAAATTGCACAATGTTTAACTCTCGACGGGCCTACGCTGCGTATGCTTGATACGGCCACGAACTATTACTTTATGGCGGGGAAGAGAAATGGCAGGGACATGGAAAAAAAAATATTTTGTGAGCTTAAATGTGTTAATAAAAAATTTAATAAAATATAAAAACATTTTTGAGAGCTTGGAGTATTAAAAAAAATCAATAGAAATTAAATTTAAAATCTATAAGCAGCCTGAATAAGTTTTAAAACCAAAAGAGGTTTATTTTAAGTTTTTTTTTAATTAAATAAAATGTAAATAACAAAAATTTGGTAATTTCGCAGCATTTATTTCTTTTAAAATAAAAAGACCAAATTTAAAATTTAAATTATTAATTTTTTTAGCAGAAATATAGCTACTAAACTATTTAAAAAGAAAACAAGAAGTCATATAAATTTTAAAAATTTAATTTAAAATTTTGTAGCTGAACTATAGCTACAGAAATATTTAAAAAGGAAACAAAACGTCATTTTATATATTTTTATGTTGATTATAAGAACACTTTCACTATATTACTACCTCTTGAATTATTTCACAATTTATTAAATATTTTTATTAATAAATTTAAATTAGTTTGACAATAATTACTCAATAATAATCTGTCTTTTTTTTTCGTTGTAAATTTTTTGAATTCAAAACTGGGTTCTGATCCCTGGTGGTTTAAAAAAAAGTTGCCTTTTCTCTTTTGTTCCGTCGAGTGCATTGAAAATCCTTTTCCTGGTCGCTGTTACTCGTTCCCCCTTTTCCACCAGCTGCTATATCCCATTGTCCGCTATATCTCTCGCTTGATTTTTGCCAGCTAAACGAGTTTTATGACTAGGCTTCCGCTTTCTGCCATTTTTTAGCAAACTTTTGAGAGAACAAAAAAAAAAACAACTAAAAAAGCAACCGGAATTTAAAGAATTAAGCACAGCTTAGTGCTGCTAAGTAAACTAAGGAAATTTATATAATGGGATAAACTTTTCACGGCAAAAGTGATTTTGTAGATAGAATCTTGAATAATAGTCGATGGAAATTGTTGAGAAAAAATGTAAAAAATAATTCTTTTTTCGAACTTTATAGGATTCTATAATTCAGAAAATATAATTTATCTTTGCTAAAACCTGTATAAATATATGTATATTTATATAAGAAAATTGTTTTGTTTTGAAAAAAATAAATATCTAAAATTTTCATTTTCAAAACCTAGAAAAAGATTAATGGAATTGTTGAAGATGTCGTTATAAGTTTGTTCTATAAATATTAAATGTGTGTTATTTATTTGCATATCTTATATATTATAATTCAAAAAGTTTTATTTTTATAGATTTTTAGTCCAAAAGAATCCCAACAAATATTTTACAAATGTACCGCTGAAATTTCCCACGTTCTTGTAACTTCTTTTGATTTTTAAAAGGTTCTGTTATGTTTTTGCTTTACAAATATTAAATCTGTCTTATTTATTTGCATTTCTCATATCTTATAGAACAGTTATTTTTTTTATAGACTCCAATTCTAAAAAGAAAAACTCCAAAGAATATTTAACAAAGCTACCGCTCAATTTTGCCACTTTCTTGTGACTCCCTCAGGTGAAATTTTCACAACTCCGCCTTTCCTTTTCTTTTTTTTTTTTGTGGTGCTCTTTATTGCCCGAGAAAAGCAAACTAAAAATTGGCAGGAAAAAAATATTGAGTGCTCTGTGGAAACATCTGCGGTCTGGTCCAATGATTTATAGACTGCATGGTCAAAAGAGGCGAGGGACCAGGGTTTCGGGTCGAAGTGCATCGATGGATGGGGAGCCGAGGGAGTCAAGGGAAAAAGAGCTCGAAAAAAAATTGCAAACAAAAAAATCGCAGTCGAGCAGCAATATTTTCACTGCATCCCCAATGCAGGCAAAACAATCAACGCACTGTGTGTATGTGTGTGTGTTGGCCAACTTGGGTGTGGCTCTAAGAGCTTTAAGGCTTTAAAAATTGCAGTTAACTAGGATTTCTAAGGCTAAATCAATGGGGTTTCAAGGGGAAAAGTAACTAGATACAAATATTTTGTCAACGATTTAATAATTATTATTAATTATATTATAAATATATACTGTAAATATTTTAAAAATTATGATACACTTTTTAAGGCATTTAAAATATTTGTTATTATATTTTCTTGTATATTTGTAATTATGTTTTTTTTTGATGATATTTATTTTTGTAATCATATTTATTTGTATATTTGCTTTAAAGATAATTTCTTACCAAAAAATCAGCCTAATTATAAAGGTTTATACTTCCCAAATTCCTTAGCAGTCGTATATATATATATATTCCCACAAGTTATTGATACTTCAGGTAGCATTATATATAATTCAGAGAGTACACACACATATATACACATTTCTCAGTTGGTTGGGGCTTCCGGTTCCTGTCCGCCGACGTTTCCATTATGATTTCTATTATTCGCAAACTCGGCACAAAAATTTCGCTGAAAATGAAATGAAATAAAGATTCAGCTTAAGAGAAATGATGATGATAATAATGATGATGATTCCAGGACGTTGGGGACTCACACATCTGGGCTTCTTATGTGTTTCAGAGAAAGAAAAAAAAAACTGCAGTTTGTTCTATAAAGAAATTTCGGATTTTCAGCTTGTAACAATATTATTAATATATATTATAAAAATATAAATAATATTAATTTCTATCTTTGGAATTTTAAATAAAGGTTGAGCTTAAAAAATATATACTTTAATTTTTTTTTTTTTTAATTTTTAAATACTTGTGTCAGAAAACGTAACATGCTGATTTTTTTGGGATCAACAAATGGTTTTTCTAAACAAAAAAATCTTTAGAACTGAAACCACTTAAAGAAAGCTGACAAGAATTCCCTAATTTTTACCCCAAATAAATAGTTTACCTTGGCAATGCCCTATTTTCTCTCAGTGTTTTGTATTTATGTCTGTGTGCACACATATATGTGTGACCATAAAGCGCACATGGCCCCCTGGAGTAAGTGGTCAGCTCGGAAAGTAACGAAATGCGAGGAGTCTGACAGGTGGAAAGAGAGACAGCGAAAGCTGTGGGAGAACCAAGAAGGAGCCAAAGGAGCCAAAGGAGCAAAGGAGAGCCAAAGGAGGCTGGAAATGGAGATGTGTAATGGTGGCCCCTACATATGCTTAACCCATAAAGCCCACGAGCCACTCCAGTTATGGTCTTCAATTTGCGACTCCCCGGACCGATGGCTGTCAATTAATGACCCATTTGGCCAGCCAAGGGTTAAGGCCATGTGTGTGTGTGAGTGTGTGTGTATGTGTTTCTATTTAAGGAATTGCTTCTGCTATTTTTTCCAACCATTCAACACGCACACAAAGGACTGAGCACCGAGCGGAGGAGGAAGGTGTGTGGGTTAAGGGTCCACCAATTGGTATACCCAGTATTTTTCTTTTTTTAAGGGAAAGAGTAAGAAAAGACTTTAAATTATTTATTAATTGTATCATTTCTATATGTTTGTTAAATATTTTTTATTATAAATGTTTTTTTGTAAAAGAGAAATCTATTTTACTTATTAAATATATAAAAAGTGGATGCTTTCAGGAAATATTGTATCTTTTCAAAAGTAGTTTTCTTTTAAAAACAATAATTCAATTACTATACTATAAACTACTTTCAAAATACTAAACAAATAAAATATAAAAATATAATACTATAATACTATAAATTTATAAAAACACTATAAAAATACCAAAAACATACTATAAAAATACTAAAATATACTTTAAAAGTGCTATAAAAATAATATTAAAACACTATTAAAAATACTATAAAAATAGTTTAAAATTTCTATACAAATTTATAAAAAATATTATAAAAATACTTTAAAAATACTATAAAAATACTATAAAAATACTATAAAAATACTATAAAAATACTACAAAAGTACTATAAAAATACTATAAAAATACTTTAAAGACACTATAAAAACACTATAAAAATACTACAAAAATATTATAAAAATACTTTAAAAATATTATACAAATTCTTATATTGTATTTTATTTTTATAGTATTTTATAGTATTTTTATAGTATTTTATATTTTTTATTTAAAAATATTAATATTTAAAACTTAGTCTTTTGTTTCTACTGCGCAACGGATAGTTGGTCCTGGAGCCTTGCATTCCTTTTCTCTCCTCACATGTCCTGCCCTTAGACCTCTTAAGCTGTGTGCCACAAGTGTCGAAAAGTGTGCGCACTCCAAGCATTTTCATTTTCGTTTTCATTTTCATTTTCAGTGGGTCTTCGCCTTTGTTCTGTCTCCCCCTTCATTTTCTGTTTCCCGTGGCAGGACACTCGTCAGCACTTCGTTGCCAGCATCTTGCCTGCCTGTTGCCTGTTGGCCGCCTCCTTGACAGGACTCTTCACAAAAAAAAGGGAAAAGAAAACTGTCGAAGTGAGTAGGCCGTGAAATTCTTGTGAATTAAGCAACTTATCCACTATGCTGGGTCAAAAATTAAACTAGAAAGAACGTTTCTTGATTAAAAAATAAAAATTAGAAAATTTAATTTTTAAGAAAGAGATTTATTTGAAAATAGAAGAAGTAGCTTAGGAAAAAGCAGGAAACCGTTTTAATTTATTATAGATATTATGTTTATCAGACATTTTACAGAAACATATTGTCAAGGAACATTTTTAGTGAGTAGAATTCGTTTTGTAAATATTTTTATGTTTCTTTTTTTTTTTGTTTGATTATAGTTTGTACAAATAGTATGTACACACTTTTAATTAAATAAAAATATATATTTTTTAACTTATTTGGCTTTATTAAACTCATTTAAACGTTGTTATTGTAAATTAAATACCAAATATAATGTGACCAGAGCAGTAAAAACAAATACCACATCCCAGGGCACTAAGCTTTCTTTCTTTTAAGTCGAAATTTAAAACCAGACCTAACTTGCTTTGCTTAACTTCTCTTTTAATCACTCGCAAATCACAAAACATGACCAAAAGTGAAGAGTGCAATTACCAATAATAATAAATATAAACAATGGCTTTATTTTCTTTGCATTGCGGTATCCCAAATTTTCCCCCGATATCCGAGCTCAAATGCAATGCCAAAGAAAACCACTGAAATTGGACGGCTGCAATTGTGTGTTCCTTTCTCCAATTAGGAGAAACTCAAGGCAAAATTCTCTGCGAGCCTCTCGCTCTCTCTATGGGTGTGTGTGTGGGTGTGTGGGTGTAGCCCTGAATCGCCAGAGGCTCTATGGCCTCTGTGAATCCCCTTGAAGCCTCACCCCATTTTTCGGCCCGCCGCCTCTGTGCTTGCCTTTGCCTTTCAACTCCTCGCTCACTAATTGAATATGCATATTTAGCTGTCAGTCATTTTGATTGCGTAACAAACCGAAATTAAATGAAACATGAAGCCCCCAAAGCCCCCCTCAAAATCTACCCAATACCATCCACCCCCCCAAAACTCACCCCAAAAGCAAGCTCAGTGTAAACGTTTTGCATTTGATTGGCTTTCACTACAAATCATTGTCATCATCTCAATTTTCAATATTTTGCCAATGCATTGCAGCAATTATCCAACCTCACTTGGAGGAAATGAGTGCAATTTCAATAAATTTTATAGTGAATATAATTTATAATGAAAATGTAGTCACTGAATTGTTGTTATATTTATTTATAATTTATTATTAAGATTTTTATGATTATTCTACTATTATCTTATTTGAACCCAAAGCTTAATTTTAATTTATTTAAAGACTCTTAACAAGTTTAAAATAACTTGAAATATATTTTATACAATCCTGAAACCCTGAAGTATACAATTATGTTTTTTATAATAATATAAAATTTATAACAGTAACAAATGTTTGCTTCTTTTCAATGGCTCTTCTGGGGTCAGTGTGCCCGTTTACCTTTTTTTGCTAAATGCATTTAAACTTACTGTATTTTTTAAGTACTTATTAACAATTTTCAATTTTTTTTAAATTCTCCCAACATGTTTAAATATAATTAAAATATATTTTATTTAATTCGGAGACTCTAAAATATACAAATATATATTTTCTACATTTTATAATATAATAAAATATATAATAATAACAAATTTTTGCTTCCTTTCGTTGGCGTTACTTGGGCCAGTGTGCCCGTTTGCATTTTCTTACTAAAAAAGCCTTACAACTATCTACAAAATACAAAATACTAATTTACACTGAATCCATTATAAAATGTTTTAAAGTTATATAAAAAGAAAGCATAGGCTTTTCTTTACAGTGTTTCGCAAATAAGCAACCATAACTGAGCACTCGCCTGGCATATGACAATTAAGTTGAATAATTGAGTATTTCGGTCGATTTGTGGCAGTGTAGCCGTGTGCATTTCAGGGCACTTGGACAATGACAGTTGATAATGCATTTTAATTGCTGAAATATGGATGGATTGTTCGTTTGGGGATAATGGGAGCCCGAATGAATGGATAGTTGGATGGATAATGTAAAAGCAACTCCACTTAATTATAGAAACAGCAATTTGCATATGCGGGGGGGTTGCCACGGGGAAAAGATAACTAATTACGAGGAGCCAACAGAAAAGGCAACTAATTGAGGTATTAGCAGTTAATTAAGTTTGGGTTAATTGAAATTTAGATTTAGGTATTTTCTCAAATTTATTTTACATAAATTTAAATACTATAAATACTAATAGTAATTTACTTTATATAATTGAGAGCAATATTCTCTTTGATTAACTTTTTACTTAAATTCAAGGATATTTTTTTAATTGAAAGCCTTTACGTATGACAATAAATTGATGGCAAAGCTCCAGTTCAGTTAATTGAAATGAAAATTGCCATTTCAATTAATAGCAAAAGTCCCCAAAGTCGAATTTGTTTGTTTTCGATCCATTTTGTACTGCTGTTTGCTGTAATTATAATTGGCAATTTGCAAATTCGATTGACCGCAATTATGCTGGCGACCACCGAAAAATCGCCATGAATAATGCAACAGAAATTCGAATTTCATATTCATTCAATTAGAGAGAGTTTTTAAGGGGGGGAGGAAGGATCCAAGGAGTCCGTCGACAGTAACAATTGTGAATGGCACACGCAAGGATAATCCGGCATCCGGCATCCGGCAGTTGGCAGTCTGCCATTCTGGCATTCTGGCATCCGGAACGATTGTAAATTGTGTTGAAAACATCACGTATACGCACAGACGTACACAAACGGACACGCAACTCCATGGCAATTGGCAATAAAATTCTAATTTTATGCAATTAATTTAAATACACGTTGGCAACAAACAAAGCGGAGAGCTTACAATCTTATTACTTTATTGCCACTTTAGCGTTTAGCGAGGGGAAAATGGAGATGAAAACGGAAAATGGAGATGGAAAATGAAGCTAGAGATGGAGATGAAAAAGGGTTTGCCACTGATGAAAGTGTTCAATTTGTAAGGATTTGATGTTTTTTGTTTTTGTTTTGTGTGTGTGTGCGTTTCCTTGTTTCCTGCCTTAAATGTACCTGGGGGACCGAGCATGTAATCAACTTAAAAGATATCTTCTCTCCGAGCTCTCGGGGAATCCGATTATGTGGCAAACGAGTATTGCAAATGTGTGCTGGCATTGTTTTATCCAGTATCCTGGCCAAGGATTATCTGTAGGTAAATCTGGGCGGGAGTCCAAAAAAGGGGGGGCAAGTTCCACAGCCAGTTATTAGGGATAGATTAAAGTGGATTGAATTGCTGGGCGTGACTAAACAAGAAGCTGATTTAATTACAGCTCTGGAAAAGCTTCGATTGAACTTGATTAAATTAAAGGCAAAGGTTTAGTAATAAAAAAGTTAGGAATCTTTACTCAATAAGCACCAAAGAAAATTAAAAAATAGGTTTTAAAATTAGAATTTATATACTTCAATGTGTGTGCCATTTTTAAAGTTGTTTAAAATGCATTTTCAATGTACTTTTTGTTTAGTTTTTTGATGAGTTAACTAAATTAAATAATTATTTTTAAAAATTAAAATTTATTTGATAATTATACATCTTTATTTATTTGATTTTAATTAAATAAAAAATTTGAATTTACTTAATATGCATCAGAAAAGGTTTTAAGCTTAAAATTTATATACTGCAATATGTATTCCTTTTTAAACTGCTTAAAGTTCGTTTTAATGTACTTTTTATTTAGTTTTTTGATGAGTTCACTAAATTAAATATTTATAATTGGAATTTAAATTAATTTTTTTTTATTTTGATTAGTAAACAGCAAAATACATCAGCTTAAATAACTTCATAATTTTTTGTTGCTTTTTAATAAAAATATTTTTTATAAGCTCTGTAATTGGATTAAAGAAGGCTTATAAATTATTAAATAAATTTTATATATACAAATTTATATGAGATTTAATAGGGAAATACATACATATATTGCCATCTTGTAAGTGCAAAAGTCACGACTATAAACACCTCTGGGCCGAAACCCCTTAATTCTGTTAGAAAAATTAACATGCACATGCATACATCATAAATAATTGAGTTATCCTCTCGATGTTTTTGCCCCCCTGGCTTGCCAGGACATATATATATCTTTATATATATAAATAAATTTTTTTCTTGTCCAACAACATGACAAATTTATCCTAAAGTTAATTCCCTTACTCAGGATCGAGACCCCTTCCTGCACCCACTGCTCGCCGCTGGCCCGTGGCTGCTGACCCCTTTGCCCTGTCTCATGAACTTTGGCCCTGTGTGCGGGCACAATTGTGCGCAAAATATAAGTGCGAAAATTATATAATTAAAATATTTATTTATTATTTTTATGAGCATAATACTTAATTGTTATTTTATTAAATACTTTATAGAGATGTTATTTGAAAATAGTCTTGAAAACTTAAAGTAATAATTTATAAGCTTTGCATTTTGTAGTTTAGCAATTGAGATTAAAAAACAAGCTAATAACCTAGACAAGCAAATAATTTATTACGTATACCTTTATCTATAAAGATTATTTATTAATTTTAAAAATTAATTATGCTACTAGTTCTAGTTCTACTAGTTTGAAAAAGTCTTTAAAACTCAAAGTAATAATTTATACGCTTTACATTGCAATTTGTGGTTTAGCAATAAAAATTAAATATCAAATTAATAACTTAGAGCAGCAAAGTATTATTTTTTATTCCTATGCCTTTAAAGCTTATTTATTAATTATTAAACTTATTTATGCTAATATTTCTATTGTTATTTAAAATAAAGTCTTGCAAAGTTAAATTAAATAGATAAACTTTACATTGCAATTTGTTGTTTAGCAATAAAAATTAAAGATCAACCTTAAACCTACAACCAGCGTACAATTTGTTATATATAATTTATTATGTAATATTAATGATATATAATTTAAAATATATAATTTATTTTATATAATTTATAATCCTATTTCTGTGAACCCCTCTGTGTCCTCTGTGTGTGTCTGTGTGTCACTTGGGATGTTGTTCATTTTGGTTGACGCTGTCCTCGGTTGGGCGCAATTTGTATACATATATTGATGAATATGTATAAATAAATTTCTATTGATTTTTCATTATTTATTTTTAATAATAAATAAAGCAAGCAAGCCACCGCCCGCCTCCCCTCCCCCCCGCTTTTACCTTTACTGGCTGCCGTTTTTTCAGAAAGTGTTGACACACCTAAGTTTGAAATTGAGTCGTTGGAGCACATTGATTGAGTTGGTTTTTTTCCTCTCTCTCTCTCTCTTATTTTTTATACACACAAAAAAAAAAAATGTCCGCTTTGTTGCGCTTCAGGGAAAACACACATTTTCCGACATTCCCCGACCCCTTCCCCTCCTCGCATTGGATTTTCCAGGCTCTGGCTCGGCGTTTAAAAATGTTTTTCTAAGCGTTACACAGCTAAAATAATTAAATTCAATTGGAATTCAGTTTTCGCGCGAAAAGCGACGAGGCTTACAGAAAAAAAAATATATATAATAGAAAATGCAAAATGTCGTTTCAACCCCCCAAAGAGCACACAGAAAAAATTATACAGGTGAGTGGGAAAAAATATTGAAAATTTATTTATAGTCAAATACGCTACACTGCACCTGCTTGTGTATCTGTATCAGTGTCTCTCTGTGTGTGTGTTTGCACAACAGATGTTTGCTGGTGTTGAGTGTACGCACACGCGCAAACACACACACACACACAGAGTTGGGGTGTAAAAATGATTGAGTGTTTGAACTCAACTTTTGTGTCGTTGGCATCGTCATCAGTGGCTGTGAAATAGCAGTGGCAGTGGCAATGCCTGCCACATCCACACACAAACACACACACACACACATTTCACAGTGGGGCACCAATACCACCACGAAAAACAGCGGGGGGCTGCCTCACATACTCTATAAATCGCAGGAGCTGCGATTCCAGCGGCCAAGGTGGGATTTTAAATTAAGCAAGTTGTTATATGTATATCCCAGGGTTTGGTATTTACTAGTTATTAAATATATAATAATTTATATAAAATAGCTTATATAAAATAATGTACATACAATAATTTGTGTCAAATAATTTATTAGGATATTTATTTATTATTTATTGATTAAATTACTCGTTTCTTTATTTTTCTTGATAAGTGTTGTTATTTGCTTGATTATTTAGTTATTCATTGTAGCAAGTTTTTTCTTTTAGTTAGTTGTTAAATATATAGTACATTTTATATAGTAATTTGTATATAATAATTTGTTCATAATAATTAATTAGAATATTTATTTCATTATTTATTGGTTAATTTAATTGTTTCATTATTTATTTTCATATGTTTTTGTATGCTTGATTATCTGGTTATTCATTGTATTGAATTTCTTTAGTTAGTTACTATAAAGTTAGTTAGTTATTAAATAAATAATTTATATTTCACAATATTTATTAGAATATTTATTTCATTACTTATTGTTTATTTATTTGTTTATTTATTTTTTTTTTAGTTAATTTATTGTAAAATAATTGTTTTTAATGTCAAAAGAAATACAAATATATATTTTTAATATTTATAAAAATGCACATATTGTTATACAGTTTATTTATATTTAATAAAATATTCTTTATATAAATAATATAACTAATAATAAGTTTCAGTTTTATACAGTTTATTTATTTAAAAAAAAAAAATTGTTTTCATATTTAATACTGGACTATAAATAAAAATAAAGACATTTTATTCAAAACAACTAAAATTACAAGTTTTTAAAGATATTCACTCAAATCATTGTAATTCCGTGAGTTAAATAAAAAAATATAACAAATAAAATAATAAAATTACTTGAACTATTCATTATTTATAAACTAAAAGATACTTAAATTTATTTACAATCCAAAGTCCCAATAAAGTAATTTAAACATATTCTGATTGAAATATTATCAAAATATATATATAAAACGTGACAATTCAAGCAGAATCCAGCCCTCAATTGATATCCTTTTTGTATCCAGGACAATGCACAGATAGTTTTTCAATCAACAAATCCCGAGACTATTGTTCTAAATTTTATTTGTTTGCATAAACAGCTTTGTAATCTGTCAACAGCCTTCAAGTGCATTTCAACTTCGACTCACTTTCGCTATCTATATGGAAAATCGCTTTTGTTGTTATCTCTGTGGGGCTTCTCGATTTGTTTGGCTTGCTTTTCTGCCCATCCGTGTCAAAGCAAACGTATTGCAGAGTTTACCGCACATGCACTGTAAGAAATAATTTTAATATATATTTTTTATTACATATTAAATTTGATTTGGATTTTTTCTAGGTGTTTAACTTTAACTTTGATCAATTTAGTTTGTTGTTGATTTATTTTTTTTTTATATATAATTATAAGAGTAGAATTTATTTTATATTAATTTTGTATGCGGTCATATAACGTTAATATTGAAATATTTATTTGTTTGTTGTCGTTTATTTATTTTATATATATATAAATATTTTTATACAAGAGTAGAATTTATTTTTTGTTAATTTTTTGTTACAATATGTTGAATAATGTTAAAGTTATAAATTCTTGAAGTATTTATAAAAGAAAAACAGAAGTCACAAAAATTCTTTTCAATATGTTTTCAAGGGGTAAAGTTGTTGCTCTACATTTTTTGGCTCAGTGCATTCCGTTATGCTGGCTACGGTTTTAAATTGTATTTAAGGTGGCTTCGACTTCGCAGCAGCTTTATCTACTTTGGCTGCCACTTCTTCTTTATCTGCCCCCGCTTTCTTTGTAGTTGTTGCTGTTACACTGGAAAATTACCAGCGTCAAGGAAAAGCGGCAAGGAAAAGCGGTAGGGAAAAGCGGTAAGGAGAAGCGGGAAGCAAGGAGCGACAAGGTGCGACTGGGGAAAAGTCTACGGGGGCAGTGTCAACAGTTTTCCCTCCGGCTGAGTGAACTGCCTTCGGGCATGTTTGTTTGTATGCACTTCAATAAAAATTTAGCATACGCTTCACTTCACTTCACTTGCCACACACGCACAACACAGCCCCCACAATTGGGGTCAAGTTGATAGCATCTACGAATTGTGTCAATGCTATGCTAATATCTCTGATTTAAATTGTTAAAAAACGAGTATTTTGGCCAAAAATTACTTTATCGTAATGATGACTAATTGCTATTAAATCAGCATTTTCTTTGGAACTGGAACGTATGAATTGAGCTTCGAAATATGAATGTATAAATTGTAAATGATGTCACAATTTTAACATTAATGTTTGTAAACTAATTGTTTAGTTTTAATTTTACGAAATTGATGAATGTTAAAAAATATTATATGACTGTCACTATTGAACTGAACAAGAAAGAAGCTGGGAAGAGAATACGGATAGGAAGAGATAGATAGAGATAGAGGGAGACAGATATCGAGGAATAGAAAAAGAGAGAGATGGAGATCGAGAGAGAAGTCTTGGATTAGGCGTGGAGAGAGATAGAATGAAAGGAAGCTAGAGATAGAGAGAGATAGTTAGAGAGACAAAAAGTATGGCAGAGAAAGATAGCGAGGAATAGAAAAAGAGAGAGAGACGTAGAAAGAAGTTTCAGATAAGATGAAGAGAGAGATAGAGAGAAAGATAGATCGAGATAGAGAGAGAGATACGGAGAAGAAAAAAGAGAGATAGAGGGAGAAAGAGAGATAGAAATAGAAAGATATGGAGAGAGAAGTATAGAAAGAGTAAAATATAGACAGAGATATGTAGAGATATACATAAAGGAAGAGAGAGGGAGAGACAGAGGAAGAGATAGTGATATTGGGAGACAGAGAGAGTTAAATAAATCAGAGATAGATAAAAAGAAAAGGAGAGACTGGGGACACTGCAAGAGGCTGAGAGATAAAGAAATTAAAATATAAAGAGATTAAATCAGAGACAAAGTGATAAAGAGAATGGGAAATTTATTGAAAAAGCTAATGGGAGAAAGCTAGAAAGAAAAAAAACAGAGTAAATTAACATAAGGGAAAAAGAGGGATATATATGTTCGGAGATCTTTCTTATTCTTGCGCTGAGTATGGGAAATTTCCTTCGAAGCCTGTTTGTGATATTATGCTGACTGCAGGTGTATGTACACGCATACATACATATATACATAGTCTCACAGGCACATACACACATATACATATATATGGCGCTCAGCGCACCTGTAACGCCCCCTGGCGGCGGGCGGCTGCTGCTACACACGAAAACATTGCTTTGTATCATTTCCCCTTGACGAAGCATTTTTCGATTATATGTTGCCTTTGCTTTCTGGCTCGTTTTTCAATCTAAATGTCAGCACACATGTGCGTGTGTGTGTCAAAATGGCTGCCAGCTGTGCGTGCGTGAGTGAGTGTATGTGTGTGCGTGAGTGAGTGAGTGTGTGTGCGCGTGTCGTGGCAAATTACTCGAGTGAAGTGCGCACTTGAAGAACGAAATAGCCAAAAAACAAAACTTCATCCTTCAGCCAGCCTCCGTTTTCCGTTTTCCGTTATCCAGCCACGCCCCCCTCACCGCCCTTGGAAAAACACCCGCAAAACTCAGCGCCTGCATATGTGTGTGTGTATGAGTGTGTGTGCGCGAAAGCGAATTTCCTTTCTAATTTGCTTAACGCAACTTTCACAAGTCTCGTTACATTATTGTTCATTCATGTCGCCGGCAACTGCAACTGCTGGCTCAAGCTCTCAAAAACAAAACAACAAAAAAAAAAAATATATAAAAAAGAAACGTAAAAAAAGTTGAACACATTATATTGTAATATATACTTAAAACGCTGAAATACTCCTTAAATAAATTCAATTTGACATAAAGTTTTTTGTATAGAATTTTTTTTTTTAATCTTTTCAACAATTTGGTACTTCGAGCCGGATGGTCAAATACACTAAAAATTATTTCAAATTATAGAATTTCTTATCTATTTCATTTTTAATATTTAAATCTGTTAATTTTTAACTTAAATATATGGTATTATGTATGTTAAGTCAGTAACATTCACTTTCTTTAGCTTGATACCCTCGAACACTTGGACCTTAACGTGTGCATATATTCAAATGCGAAATGGAAACTTTGAAGTTGAAAATTAAGGAAGCATAACAATAGCAACAACAATTTATATTAAGTGAGAGAAAGAGAGGGAGGGACAGAGAGAGAGAGAGGGAGGGAGAGAGAGAGTAGAATGAGTGCAGAGAACATTTTATTTAAAATGATTGCAGCTGTTGCTTCTCGCAAATGCCGCTCCTTAAATTTAAATCTCAGGTTTAAAGCATGCCTTTTCTTTCATATTTATTTATATTTTTTTTTGTTGTGAAATATTTCAATGAAATTAAATAAAGAAAATACTTAAATATATATATATAAAGGTAAAAGAAATACCGATTTCAAACGCAGTTTTGTGGCGAATAAAATAAAAATATCTACTACTTATATGCATAAAACATTGTCCATCAATCGGGAGTATATCGCATTACGGCTGATGTAAATACGGATGAAGGACCTTCGACTTCCTCCGGCAGGAAGTGAGCAAGCAAGCAGATGTGCGGGTGTATCGGGGGGGGGGGGGGGGGGGGGGGGGGGGGNGGGGGGGGGGGGGGGGGGGGGGGGGGGTCAGGCAGAAGGATAAGCAGGTCCTTTAAGCTCCGGCCTTCGAGTTGGCTGCCTTTGATGTCGCTCAAAGTGGTTGAAAATGCATATTAAATGTGTGGACTAAGTGGATTCATTCGAATGCTTGACAATTAGCTAATAGGACGATAAGGATACTATGTATATATATATACACAAGGCAAAGAAGTTTATGAAGAAATCTTAACTGGAAACTAAGAAGAAAGTATGAATATTATTTTAAAAATACACAAATAAATAAATAAAATTTTAAAATATATATTCCAATAAAGTGTTAAGTCTAAGAAATCATTAATTTAAAATGTTTCCTTCCTTTTCCATATTTTTTGCACCATTAAGCCAGCATTTATGTAATTAATGACAGCAGAGAAAGAGCTCTATAAATGCATTAATTAATTAATATATATTTTACGCACACATCACATATATATTATACATAAATGGCTTTTAATTAAGTTTTTAAGCCTCTGGTTCGAACTAAAGTCGCAGTTTTAAATATTGCAATAAATTCTCTTGAATTGTTTGTGCGCGTAAATTAAATCAATAAATAAAATGTAAATTTTCCCACAATTTTCACGAGGGGGAGGGAGGGGAGACTCCCTGACAAAGTCGCCAAGTAATTTCCTTCCTTCGTCTTTATTTTGTTGTTTTTCTCCGTATTCTTTTGCTTTCTCTCTTTCACTCTCTCCCTTTCTTTTTTATATTTTGATTGCTAGGCCTAGCGGCTGTTGACCCGCAACTTCCCGTCCCTCTTTCGCGGGGTCAAACCGCAGGTGAAGCCAGGTGAAATTCAGGTAACAAAACATACAGAATAATCGGGGAAAAACTTTTGGGCGAACGAGGAGCTAAGCAAAAGGCAGGGAATTCAAGTCACGACATTCGCACCTGGAGGGCGAATGGCGTTTAAAATTCAGCAAAAGGTCAACAAATGCCAGGTAACTGGCTTGGTCAACAGAATATATTCTGTATATATAAGCATATCCCTAGATATCTTCAAATAATTATGCACAGTTCGCGAAATGCAAGAAAAGCGAAAGCAAAAGCAATTTATCTACATTTTATATCGATAAATATCGATTTGAGTCGTTACTTTAACGCTGCCCACTATTAGCAATGGTGATAAATAAAAAATAATATTTTTAAACAATTTTACGTAATGTCAGAAATGCTAAATATCGATTTATCTTAATTTGTATGTCGATAAATATCGATTTAAAGCGAAAGTCGATATATCAATACTTATTTTAATATCACTTCCCGTATAATAAGCAATGGTGATGAATTAAAAAGTAATATTTAAAATATATTTTTCGAAATGCAAGAATAGCAATATATTAATTTAAATAAATTGTTTATCGATAAATATAGATTTGATGCGAAAGTTGATGTTATAATCGTTATTTTAACTCTGCAAAATATGTGCTACTTGTAATATCAGCTAACTATAAAAAGCAATGGTAAAAATAAAAAATAATATTTTTAAAAAATTTTACGAAATGCAAGAAAAGCAAAATATTGATTTAAATAAATTGTATATCGATAAATATTGATGTTATGCTAAAGTTGATATTTAAATCGTTATTTTAATGCTGTCCACTAATATAAGAAATGGTTATAAATAAAATAAATGATATTTTTAAATATTTTTCGATTACATTGATATTCCCTATATTTAATTTATCGAAATGTCAAAGTTTCCAACATTTTCGATACGATATTAAGCCCAATATTTTTGTTAAATCATAAATCCTATAAATTATATATTAATCAGAAATTCATATGATAAAGCACTTTCTTTTATCAATATTCACTCATAAATTATATCTGATTTCATACTTGGGAATTTTAAGAGCAAGTTTTGTAATAATTCTTTAAATTACTTTTTGTTTTCTCTAATTCACATTTTCCCAACTGAATAGTTACCTTTCTGTATTTCAATGAATATATATTTTCTTTTATTTAATATATATTTTTTTTTTATAATATTTCCCCTTTGGCCTTACAGCTATGAATCGCACTGTCTTCGCTTTGCCTGGTATTTGTGTTTGTAGAAGCGGCCAGTCAAAAAGTCTCGCTTCAATTACTTTGAGTTGTGCAAACCTTTCTGGCTCATTTTTGTTTCCTTTTAGCTTCGTCCTTGTCTGCTCCATTGTCCCACATTTTTCTCCACCCTCCCCCTCCCCCTCTCCTCCCTCCCCCTTAGATTCCATATTTTTTGCCGCCCACTTATTTCATACACCCCACTGTCCCATAATTTTCAGTGGCCCTCGTTGCTTTCTTTTAAATGAAAGGTGACGCGGTATATTTGAATTTTGAATGCATAGTTGGGGGGAAGGGGCAATGGTGATGGATGTGGATGTGGGACAAAAGGCACAAGGATGGGGGACTGGGAGGACCTTTCCATCATCCTTTGCCGTTGCTTTTGCTTTTGCTGTTGCCTTTGCTGTCGGCTGCCGTTATTTCTTGTCGAGGCGTCGCAACGGCATTATTATATATATCCCGGTAGCCAGCTTCCTCCGATGCCCCGTCAGTTTTTATTAAAAAACTCATTATATCTCGCTCAGCAGGACAACAGGATGCGGTCTATGATATAGAGTATTTGGGCAGCAGGCGAGGCAAATGCGCATTTAAATTTATTTATTTTTCATTTTCATTCCAAGCAATAATCATGCAATATTGCCAGGAGAATATCAATATTGAAATTCTGGAGAAAAAAGAAGAAACTTATTTAGCACGCTTTTGATGTTATCTAATTTCCATTGAAAGGACCTTTACCTGTTGGCTGATTTTACAAGGGAAATGACACAATTCCCAGTAGTTTCCATTCATTGCCTTTCTTCATTTCCTTTGGCGGCTTCTTGCAGATTAATTTCCCCTTTGGATTGGACTGTAAAGTTGTCTCAATTTGAGTTTTCCCAGCGCCGCCGCCGCCACCATCACCATTGATTTCCCGTATTAAATTTTCTTCTCGCTGTTGAAAATGTTGTTAGCCGTTAGACGTCTTTGTTATCTATTTTTGGTGCTGCAAACTTTTCGAATTTCATTTTCACTCTCATTTTTCTCCCCCCCCCAGTCAGCTGTGGCTTAAGTAATTTGTTGTATTTTTTTTTGGTTTTTTTATTTATTTACTTGGGGAAAATCCAACAGAGTGGAAGGCGAAAAACGAAAAACGTAAAATGAAAAACGTAAAACTATTTTGCGACACAATCCTTCCGGTTCGGTTGGGGTAAAAAGTTTCCATTGCTTTTTCTTTTTTTTTTTGCTGTGTGGAAAGGGAAAGAGAAAATCCAGGAAAGTAGGAAACTTTTCAATAAACTATCGCATCGCACACATGCCACACATCCGTTTGGCCAACTGCTGCCAACTGTTGAGTTATTTTTTATATTGTTAAGAGTCCTTTCCCCCCACTCTGTGTATATATATGTAACCTTCTCAATTTCTCCCCTTTTTCCCTTCTCAATTTCTCTCTTTCCCCCCTTCTCAATTTCTCCCTTTTGTCCTGTCCACTTCTGTATCCTTTCTTCGCCTGCCATTGATAAGCTGCGAATAGTTTGAACACCATTTGCCAGTAGATTTGTTCGCTGCAGGACTTGCAGGACAATTTGTTTGGCTCTGGCTCTGGCTTTACAGTACAGCCTGTATATAAGGGAATTTCCAATAAATAAGAGTTATTCTACAGTTTTGAAAATACTATATATTTCTTATTAATTTAAAATAAACAGAACTCCCAGGAAGCAGTCTTCTGGCCACTGTAACTTCTTGCCAAGACTTTCCTTTGCCTCGACTTGTGTTTGTTTTTCCCCCTTCACTATAAAGTTAAATTGCAATTTCGAAAAAGTATTTAATATGACAGTTGCGCAGAAGGGGGGCGGGAATAAGGAGAAAGGATACAAGAGGCAGGAGCTAGGAGCCAGGAGGCAGGAGACAGGAGCCAGGACGCAAGCGGTAGCAAGAGATGAAAAACAAGTAGTGGCATTGCGTTGGAAAAATCTCGGAATCGGCATCGGAATGCTGACAGCAGTTGCAGTTGCTATTGCACCAGTTTTCACTAGTTTTTCTCTAGTTTTTCTCTAGTTTTCCCAGTGAAATTCGGTGTGTCTCGCTTTCCGCAGAACAATGAAAATCGCTTAGGCAACAAAACCTGACAACGAATATAGTTTTTTGGCCAACTGTCACACAGGTCCTTGGTGCTAATTGGAAAATGATTAAATGCCTGGGCAAGCAGAAAATAAGGAAACTTGAGTTTGTACACTTTAAAATTCATTATTTTGGCTTATTATAAGCCTACAAATTTATGGATTTCTGTATATTCAAGGCCCGTCCCCACTTATTCAGTGAAAGCTTCTCGGCGCCTAGATGGATCCTTGTCCTTGACCTTGGCGTATACGCAATTTATGGAAAAAATATGTGAAAACAAAATGAGCCTGGCTCTCGAGACCATGTAAATGATATTTGCCATCCGATGCGGAACAAATTCATGGGCAAAAATCAACGACAAAGAAAATATATGTAAATATAAATATATATATACATATATCCCTATATTCGATGACAGAAAAATTTAGTAAAATGTGAAAATGTCGCATAAATATTCGTATAAATTAAGCAAAAATTCTTTTGCCTGACAATATAATGAAATATTGGAAAATTCGCCAGGACCAAGGCCACATACACACACACGTAAATACATAAAAAAAGCAACCAAAATTGGGTTCAATAAAAGGAAGAACCTCACACACACACTTTACGGCCAAAAGAATGAATCTAAATCTTGGCCATAAAAAAGGGCAACACGAAACCAAATTGTAAATCGAGGCGCAGAAGTCAAACGGCGGGCCACGTTCCGATTTTTTGAAATAAAGAGTTTTTAAATTCGATGGAGGTGTATTTTTTTTTGTTTTAATGTTTTTGGTTTTTAATTAAAAGCAGCAGCAGAGGTGTGGAAAAGGTTTTTTTAAGAGGATAAAGGCTTGGCTTTAATCAGGTTTAAGGTTGTATGTTTTTGGGAAGTCATTTGATAAATTATTGTTTTATTTAAGTATTTTTGTTGAAATGATTAAGACACATTTTTTGAATACTTTTGATGTTGGTATAAAAAATTGAAAAATTTAATAAAATACTTAATTTATTTTAAGAGACAATTAAAATAGAATATTGTGTTTTCTATATAAACTATTTAACAAATGTTATTATAAATAATATTATGTAGATATTTATTCCTAATTCAGATTCAAAAAATTGTTTAGAAACTTTTGAGATTAGTGAGAAAATGAAATAATAAAGTTAATAACACAAATATTAATATTAAAATAATTTTAATTAATTAAAATTAAATATACATTAAATATTGCCTTTGATATTTTATTTATTATATGGTAACCATGAAGATTTTGTGTTTTTATCTATTTAACAAATTAATTTTACAAGATTTTATATCCTAATAAATCTCAAATTTATTTCAGGATATATTAAAAAAAAATTTAAGATGTTTTGAAAATTTAACAAATTAAATATGTATTTTATGTATATAATTAAAGCAAATTATAAGACTTATTTATAACAAATATTTAAATATTTATAAAGATATTTATCTTGAATTAAATATGGTAATTATTTAAATAACTCTTAAAAACTAAACAAATACCAATTTTTTTTATTTTTTGATGTATTGAAGACAAATTAAAATAATGTATTGTGTTTTCCACACAATCTATTTAGCAGATTTAAAGTAAATTTTTGAATTTTAATATCTAACCTAAAATAAAGTGTGAGAAATATTAAAACAACTCTAAAAAATTAAATAAATAAATAAACTTCTTTATTTTGTTATTATATTTAAAGCAGATTATGACCTATAAATGACTCTTCTGGCATAATCTCATAATTTAAATGACCTTTTACATAACAAATAGATATTGTGGCCAAAATATATTTATGTATTTACAAAAAAGAATAACACTTTCACAAATATTGTGGTTAAAAGACCCAATAAAAAAACCTTCCTTTTTCGCTGAACGATAAACATTTCAAATTGAATTCCGCTGACTAAATAATGACCGAAAAACAAAACTGAAAGTAAAATAAGGAGCTGAAAAACAGAAAGCGAACAGGTTAGTTAAGGTCGAAGGTTAAGGCAAATGAAAATGAAAATAAAATGTGAAATAATCAAAGCGCATGTGATTTGCATAATTTGTAATGTGGAATTTCCGCTCACATGGCTCTCATTTCCTGTTACACACTTACACACTCGCCCACTTTTCCGCATTTCCCGCCAGCTTTTCCAGCAGCGGCAGCAACAGCGGCAGCATCTCTCTTCCATTCCGCTTGGATAACTGTTTAATATGCATAAACTTCACTGGGAAATGTGGGCTGGGCCAAGGAGAGAGAGAAAGAGAGAGAAAGAGGGAGGGAGTGGGAGAGATTTTTGGATGTTGTATCCGTTCGGTTTTCCGCCCGCGGGGAAAATCGGGGAAAAGGCAACGGCAACGGCAACGGCAACGGTGTTGTTTTGGCCTAATTGGTTGCCGCTGCCGAGCGACGAACTTTATCTACCAGTTTTCTTACAATATATATATTCTGGCTTTAAAGCATTACTCTTCTTATGCCACGAAAGGATATATGTTTTATGTGAGAGAAAGATCAGGTAATGGAAGGATACAGGTAGTGTTTGGGAGGATATATGTTTTTATGGTTTATGCGTGCTTAAAATTAATTAAGAGGTAAAGTTTATTGATGAAGATTCAATTGTAATATTTAATAGTAGTTTATAAAGAGTATTAAAGCTTCGAAAGATTTAAGGACTATAATATTCCATCTTATCTGTATAGCTTGGAATATGTAGTGAGTGTTTAAAAGGATATCATTTTTATGCTTGCTTAAAATCCATAAAATAATTTAAAGATTTCACACACCGTAAAATTAATTGATTTACAATTTAATAATAATATTTAATAATAGTTTTTATAGGGTATTAAATATTCGAGGTATAAATGAACTTAAACATTCCTTTTGATATGTAGTTTTTAAAGGGAAGTACAAAGGTTTAATGCAAGCTTAAAATAAATTAAAAGACAATGATTTTAACACACTGTAAAGCTTATTGATGAAATTCAATAACAATATTTAATAAAAGTATATAAAGGGTATTTAATATTCGAAAAATTAAAGGACTTTAACATCAATTCTTATATATAAAGCTTGAAAATGTTTAAAAGGATATAAGAGTGCTTAAAATCAATTAAAAGATACAGATTTTCACACACCATAAACTTTATTTATTGATGAAAATTCAATTATAATATTCAATATAATATTTATTTAGTTTATAAAGGGTATTTAATAGTCAAAAGATTTAAGGACTCCAACATTTCTTCCTATTTCTGTGCATCTGCTATGTCTGCAGACTTCTCCTGTTCGCCTTTTGCAATTTTTTTATGGGATTTATTATTTGCTTTATGGCGCAAAACTTTAAAGACTAATTGGGCGTATCTTTATGGGTTCCGATTTCAGCATAAAACCAGTCAAGAATTTTCCACCCAGCTCCCACCTCTTCTTATTGATCACTTTTTTGGCTTTGACTTGAGAACAAGTTAACGTTTTCGGCATCTTTGGGGTTTTTCCGTGAACAGATGGCTTTTAGCCAGCGGCAAAATTTCTCAAAAAACTAAAACTTTTTTGGTAGTAAAAACTGAAAAGATTTGGCTTAAACTAAAATTCTTAGAGTAAAAATATGATTATTATAAACGATTATTTATGGTTCTATTAAAGCTGTTTTTATTTTTTCTATACAATTTATATATATATATTTTTATACTATATATTTTGCGGTATGTTAGGTGACGGCCATTAATGTCTATGCCAATTCCCTTGAGTCGCCGTAAAAGTTTTCCTATAATACCCGTCATCCCCTTGGCCCGCATAAAACTTTTCGCCTCGCACACACTTTACGCATTTTATATATTCAAACAGTTTTATTTCGACCTGATTTTTACACATGAATTAATAAAAAAAAGAAAAAAAACACTCATTAAACCCTTCGTCTCCCCTGTTGACTTGCACAGACATAAATATATATGCTCTAAAATATATTTAAGTATGTAACATATATATCTGTGTATATATTTAGTTTGCGGTTCGCTGTCCTTGTTGTGGTTTAGTTGGCCGCCCGTCCGGATCTCCGGCCTCCGGTGCGTATGAGCGATGCGAAATGTAAGCCAGTTTGCGGCACATTTGCATATATGGATGGGATGGATGATGTGTGGCAAGGGTTTTTTTTCCCCAGCGAAAGGAGGAAGCTAATTTGCATCCGAGGAGGAGGAGGGGGAGAGGCTCTGAAGGATCGATGTGAGGGTGCGATTATGTTTTGTGCGCCTTTTGCGGTTGAGTTTCCACTGGCTTTTCTTTTCTTTTTTCTTTTACTTTCTTTTTTTGGCGCTTTTTTTTTATGGCAAAAATACTTTTTGTTGCCTTGTATTCCAGTTTATGTTATTTGCGTGTGCTTTGCATACTTTGGGGCGTCTTTAAACTTGCATTTTGAATACGTTTTAAATGCCGCTCTGCGAGAGGCTCTCAATGTGCGTGTCTGCGTGTGTGTGCGGCATCATAAAATGAGTTTTGTTTTCCCGGGGCCGCCACCCGTTTGCGGTTTTTCACGGTCCCCTGGATACCTTTTTCAGGAGTGCCACTTCCCTGAACCTCCGCTACCCTGCCCTGCCCCGCCATGCCCCGCCCCCTGCCCCCCGGCATGCGTGCAATTAAAAAAGGGTTCACTTGCCTTTTCCAAAAGATCCTGCGCCTGCACTCCGCGTCCCTTTTTGTTCATTTCATTTACATACTTTCAGGGGCGGCGGCAGCTGCGTCAAATTGATTTGCAACCTTGAATAACAGCCGTCCTTGTCCCCGGGGGACTCGGTACAGTATACATTCGATATATGAAAAGAAAAAATATATATTTTCACTATTTTAGGTATTTATTTGGAGGTGGTTTTTAGATATATTTCATATATATTTGAGAAACTTATACGTATATGAATTTTGTTGAAATATTTTTTTAATATTAAATTAGAACTAGTTTAAGCCTTAATTTTTGAGATTTAAATTCTGCTTTTATATGCACTCCGTTTGGATTTAATTAAAAGTTTTTATTATTGTTTAGTATTAATTTACTGTTGATAAAAAACCAAAAGTTAACTTATAAATTAGAGCAATAGCATCTGTGGCCTTCTGCTCGTATACGCTATTTTTCTTTTGTTAAATAGAATATATTTTGTAGTTTTCCATTAGTTTTATTTAAAGCTTATTTTAGCTTATTTTTTTTTTTACCTTTTGAAATCTTGATTTTATTAGGTAGTTTTCCTTTGAATTTTATATATTTTAATATTATTTGTTTATATTAATTAAATTAATTTTTTTTCAGCTTTATTTTTACCAATGGAACTTAGAAGCTTTTCTCCTTTTGGCTACAACTATATATTTGTATTACTTCTTTATTTTATTAATAATAAATACTGATTTTAAAAGAATATTTTGGATGGAATATTAATATTTTACGTTTTTTTCTTTTTTTTTTATAAAAAAATAGCCTAACCTTTGCTTTATTTTAAGGCTATCGTTGCTCACATTTTTATTGAATCATCACTGTACTTGTAGCTGCTTTAGCTTTTGTTGTTGTTACGTCCTTAGGACTGAAACTGAAACGGAAACTGAGGCTGAAGATGAAACTGAAATGCCGGCAGCAACTTAATTAACGCGTGTCAAATTCATTTCGTTGGCCACACTAAAACAAATGTCATCCTCGCAGGACACGCAACTTATTTCATTGCCTCAAAATAGCAACAAAAGAGCGGTCCATCGGTCCTCAAAGTCAAGCGGATACGTGATGGAACGTGTTGCGGGGGATTCCCCTAACAGATCCTCAATTCTGGCAGGCAACAGTAGCAATTTTAGGCCAAAAGATAAACAATTGAGGCAGGACAAAAATAAGATGATACAATTAATACTCTCTACGGAAAATGTATAGAAATTTAAGCCTAAATTTTGCTTAAAATAAATGTTGAAAGATGCTTAAATCATATTATAATAATTGCTTTGCTTACTTTAAATTTGACATATCTCGAAAGAGTAATTCATATATTTCATTTACTAGAAAAAAATAAGTTTTTAGGCTAGCTACCAAGTAATTATACCCGCAATTTTGTTTACCTTTGCAAGGGTATATTTCCAGGCATTTAAAAGTTTTTCCTTTCCGCCAGCTTCTTCACTTTTATGATTCCAAAAATGTCTAAACAACAATTGAGATACAACATAAAGAAAGAACAATAAGGCCAAGTACAGCAACAACAACTATATAATATTAAATGAAATTTATTTTATTGCAGACAACAGACGCCAAGTTTTGTTTTGTATTTTATTTTCGTTGTGCTTTCCCCTGAATCATTCCGCTTCTTTTGACTTTCACTCTCCATCCTCCATCCTTCGTCCTCCATCCTCCACTTTCCACTTTCCACTTCCTTTCACTTTCTGCCACAATTTGTCCGACTGCCCCAAAAAGTATGCTTTAGGAATTATCAAAGCAGAAACAGCCAGGACGAGCAGTGAGCACGAGTGAGTGAGTGGCTCGCTCTCCCTCTCAGCCTCCGAGGGGCGGCGCAAAAAGAGAGCAGAGGTAAACCCAAAATGGACACCTGGCCTCAAGTGCTTTTCACAACAACAACAACAGCAACAACAATACACCAACACACACATACAACCAAGGGACGAGGCAAACACATAAAACATAATTGCAAATTAACCTTTTTCTGATTTACTCCACACACACACAGCATACACTTTATATACAGAAGCAAACTTGGCGAACTCAAATAACTGTAATTTCATTTTGAGGCTGCCGAAAAAAGGCATCCTTACATGCAATGCACTGGAAAAAAACTTTAGGGAAACCAACTAGATATCTTTGGGAGTTAGGCTGAGTGCAATTTTGGTATTTTAAGAGCAAGAGATGACACAAACATTAGATATATAGACACTATATCGATTTATAAGCCCAAAATCGAATTATATATCGGTATTTTAATAAAAAAAATATATATATCAACAATGTATCAATATATAAACCCAAAACCGGTTTATATATCGGTCTAATCAAACATACCAACCAACATAGTCGGAAAAAAGGAAATAAACTTAATTAAACTTAGCGGATGTTTTTCGATTTTATCGATATTTTACCAATAAATGTTTTGGAAGAAAAAATAATTCAATAAGTTAAAAATTACCATTATCTTAAAACAATATTTAGTTTTAATAATCTTTTCGTTATTTTTAAGCTTATCATATTAAGAACTATTCCTTAATAATCAATATAGTAAATTTGTAAGTTAAAGATCAGCTAATTAATCGATAAAGCTGATATAATCGATAAATATAATTGATAATCACTGAAAATTAATTATTTTATTTCTTTTCTATTATGTATGTTTAATTTTTATGTTGTATTAATAACTTAAGCAGGCTTGCGGCTTTCTTATAATTCTCTAAAATTATTTTAATAATTTTCCATCCCAAGTTGTCCCTTTAGTTTTCTCTCAGTGTCCTTGAGCTCGACGGCAGTGACAACTCCTACCTGTTGATGGCAAGACAAAAGGACAACTGTGCATTAAGTAGGCAAAATTATTGAGTTTACTGTAATGCCAAAATAAACACAGGAACGCAGGAAGGACCTGCCCGAAAGGGAGAGGTGGCGGCGGAGGGGTGTGGCAGGAAGCCATTAACACAATTGCCGCCCCGACTGCCAGGCTGGCTGGCTCGATGACTGCCTCGGAATCCTTGCCAGGGACTCGCTCCTCGTCGTTGTCAGCGTCTTTGGGTTAATGATTTTTATGTGCATTTTAATGTGGCAACAGTTTTTCCCTCGCTCCTTTTCCCGGAATTTTCCGGTGCTTGTTTGCGTGTAAAATGAGCGAAAAGGAAAATAATGAAAAAAAGGCGCCTGGGAGCTGTGAAATGTCACGGAATACATACACATGAGCATTACTTAACTACAATAACATAAACTTAAGCTGGAGACTGACTGACTGATGCTGATGGGCGGCGGTGCGGTGGTGCTGTATCCTGTGGGTGGTGTCCTGTGGGTGGCTCATGTGCGCTTCGGGGTAATAAAGTTGATTGCCTTGACAACTTGCGTCGCCAAGTTTGGCGCTCATTCCACCCCCCAGCAAAAACTCCTCAGAGCAATTACAAACTTCAATTATAATGCAAAAACATTATCTTGTAATTTCAAGGACAGAGCCAGGGGATGGCCAGAGCCGAAAGATTGATTTTTCGCAGGACTTTTGTCCTTATTTTAAGCCAGTACTTTTTTATTTGAATTTAAATCGTGAAGTTCTTTAACTTTTCTCATAATTTTAACTAATAATTGGAGTATTTATTACCAGGAAGGGTGTATATATTTTTACTAATTTTCTTTTTGTTTTTTCCCTGATTTAAGAAAATTGGTGACTTGCTTTCTTTTTTTTTTTGCTCTTTTATAGTTTTGTTACATTTGATTTTTTGTGCGCGCTTTTTTTTTGGGAAAATTGAACTGTCAACCGCATAAACACATTGCCCAGCAGGCTGAAAAGTAAAAATGTTTTGCAAAAGTCTGGGAGAAAGTGGAGAAAGCAGTGGAATGCAAAATGAAAGAAAGTTTTTCACCTTGGTCTCCCATTTCCCTTTCTCTCTCTCTTTCCCTCTCTCTCCTTTTCTGTCTCGTTCTCTCTATCTAATTTTTCGCTAGGGGCAGTTTTATGACTGGAAAAATGTGAGCCACAAAAGGTAAACAGTGAAAAAGTTTTAAATGTTGAAAATTAGTGAAAACATTAGGATATAATGGTACCAATAGCAGTATATATATAATAAATATATAATATAGATATATATATATATATATATATATATATTTACTTACAGTTATTTGGAAATTCTTTGAGCCAGAAAAAATGCCTACCTTTTTTGGGATAATCAAATTGTTGTAAGAAGAATTTATGGAATTTTGTGAATTTATTAATTGATGTTGGGGAAAATTTCAAAATTAATATAATAAAATAACAATATAATAAAATAATAATGTAATAATATAATAATAACAAAATAAGAATAAATTAATATAATAAAATAAAAAATTAATAAATAAAGATAATAGACTTTTAATTCAATTAAAGATTTATTAGTAAAAATATTATATTTATTAATTTTTCGATAATGCAATATTGCTAAAATTAAATGAATTAAATAAACATAATTATGACTAAGATGTTATATATTTAATTTAATAAATTTACACATTTGTAAAATAAATTAAATATTTTTAATATATATTTTTTTATGCATTTATAAAATTTTAAAATATATTTTTGTATATTAATTTTCCTCAAATAAACTAACAAAGTTCAAAAAATAACCTTAAGCATATGAAGAAGTAAAAACAAATAAACAAAGAATGCTCTTTTTTGCATTCACAATTATTTGCAATGTACAAATGTACAAAAATGTAAACAATCGATTTTATACATCGATTGCTGCTCGATGAATGTATATTTGTGTGCCTGTGGGCCTGAATATATGTTTATGGAAAGTCCATGGAGAACGGCAGTCAACTGTTGATTGAACATCTGCGTTGCCTTTTCATTTGCATATTTATATTCTTGTTGGTTGTTGCCTCGTCCGCCTTTCCATTTTTCCTTTGATTTTCCCTCCCATTTTCCCCAGTTTATCACTCGGTTTTTTTTTATTGTTGTCTTAGACAAAGTTTGTCGATTGTTTTGCCAGGCGATTTGCATATGAAAATTGACACAAAAAATTGCCGCCTTATTTATTTTGATTTGACTTTGACTTGTCTTGTTTTATTTATTTTTTTTTAGTTTTATTATTATTTCGATTTGGCTCGCAAAGTGCGGAAATTAATTAGCAAACATTATACATTTTTTTCATTCATTTTCATGCATTTTCCTTTCAGCATATTTCCAGGCAATTAGCGCCAAGGGGAAGAGAGTGCTCGAGCACTCCTTTGAAGCGGAAAAACTCGGCAAAACTTTCTCCTGACTTTTCGCCCATGGCCACGAAAATTCTGCGTGTGTATGTGTATGTGTGTGGGTATCGTTTCTACCACCTAAAAAGCATCCCTCGCCCCTAAAATGCTCATCTAATTTATGGCTTCATAAAGCGGCAATTATCGAATTTTATTCTAAAAGGTGCGCTCTCAGGTGTAAGCCACAAAATTGAGGCTGTAAGACAATGACGGGGAAAACTAAGGAAATGAAGTGAATAATTTGTGGTACAGTTATCGGAGAAGATAAATAGTAAATTCTAAAAAAAGTAATTTTTGTTTATTCTTCACTCACAAAAGGTTGTTCTCCAAGGTTCGTCTCCCAAGATAGTTCTCTAGTTAGTGATCGCAGTTCCTTGATAGCAATATCGGGTGCATTCTTTCTTATCGATTTTTAAATTTGATTGATTCTTAGTGTTACCATTTCTCTAACATATACTATATTATTTAGATTATTTACAAAGTAAGTAAATTACAAATAATAAATTAAATAAAAAAATAAAGCATTAAAAACCTTGAATCTAAGGAAATAACTAAGGATTTATTTATATTTATAGTTATCCTTTAATATTTTAATCAGACATTTTATTTGAAAGCTAAATTATACATTTTTTAGGCGTGGAAATAACCAAGATATGCCTCACAATTTTCCTGAAATTTTTTTTCAGCTTTAAAAGTCAACAATTGAATTCGTTTTCCTTGGCCATTTTTCAAGAAGTCCTCACATTTTTCGGTGCTGAACCCAAAACTGTAAGCGAAGTCTAAGGATCCTGCCTCTCTCTCTCTCTCTCTCTTATCTCCCCTCTCTTCTGCTCTTTGTGGCTTTAAGACAAATGACAAAAAAATGTTGGTTCTTGCTCTAAATGTTTGCCATCAGCCGCACAAATACAGGCACTGCCATACACACACACTCACACATTCAGACTCACGCATGACAACCTGGCGCCTAAACGTAGGCAACATAATTTTTGGACACTCTGTGTTTTGGGGGAAGAACAAATATTAGTTTCTTAATAGGAACATTTTATTAAATTTCTATATATTTATTTAAAATATATATATTCAAGGGGTAGAGCTGGGTTTAAACTCGATTAATCGATTTTTTCCAATTATGCGACACATCGACTTAAAGTTTTCCGAATCGATTTTATCTAAAAAGTTCCAACACTTCTTGGAAAGTGACATGGAAAAGATAAAATCAAATCTTTACTTGTTATAATTATTATACTTAAATATGTATATTATAAATATATAAAAATGTATATTAAAATATCAAGTAATTGAAAAAAATATATGGAAAATTATATTTCTAAAGCCATAAGAAAGAGAAGATTATGTAATGTAATTATTTTATTCCATTAATAAAGAAAAAAAATAAACAAGATTTTAATTTTTAGACCTAAAAACACAAATTGTTGTATGGAAAGTATATTTGATTTTAATCGATTTAAATCGATTTATTTGTAAAATATTTTAGATAAAATCGATTCACTCAAAATCCAGCTGATTTCCAGCCATAATAGCTAGTGGTTTAATTTTAATTTTAATTTCTTAATTTAAAGCCAAAGTAAAGTCCAAGTAAAGTGTACTTATTTCTTCGTTATTTCTACCTTTTGCAGGTTCTCTCTTTCTTTCTTATTTTTTTTTTGGTTGTCAGCGGACGAGGACATCAAAACAAGAGGCGGCTGCTATGTCCTCGTTTCTTGTCCTCGTCATGGCTTGTCCTCCAAAAAAAAAAAAAACGAAAGAAAAACGGGGAAAAAAAAGTTGGGCGCTCGCAATATTTATTAAGCTTTTATTCAAGCCATCAAGCATTAGGGATAACGATGTGTCGTTGGCAGCAGCAGCGGCAGCAACAGCTTCTGGTTAAATCTTTTCCGCCTCCAAAGAGCTGCCTCAAAGGCTTACATCTGGAGGGGGAGGAGCGGGAGAAGGAGCAGGAGAGGAAAAGGACACGAAAGGATAGGAAAGGGGTGAAAGCCAAGGCAGCTTCTAAGGGAGATTGAAAGCGAGAGAGCGAATTATGTGTGCGCACTCCGTGGGCAAAGTCATGAAAATGTTCTCGATTTATTTAGGGGCTCCCAGAGACCAAAACCGAGGCCAATTGGCCATTAAGTATACGCCGTGTACGCCATCGAGGCTTTCGAGTGAAAATGCCTTGAATTGAGCTGAAAAAACAGCTGCCTAGGAAAGGAGTCTATAAATGGAGAATTTACAAAAGGGAAAAAAGTATTTAAATGGAGAGAGTTTATTATTATTTTTATAAGATATTAAAATAAGGGTAGTATTCAAAAGAAATGAATTTATTATGATTTTTGTTAGATATTCAAAATAAGTGCTCTAAATCTTCTTTATTAAATTCTAAAGTTTTTAACAGAAATAAAAATCTATTCAAAAATATTGATAAGAAAAATGTGATGACCCTTTGAAGAGCATTCAGCTTGAAGAGTCCCAAGTTTTCCCTTCCATTTGCATACATATAAACTCTATACTATATATATATATATCGTCTCTTCCCCCCAAAAACTAAAAATCCATTAAAATGCACTCGAGTGGGTCACAGGATGCAAGCGGAAAGCCGGATTCTGGACAGAAAGTCCCCGAAAAATGGAAGTGGAAGGAAATCACTGAATTCAATTTGAGCAATTTCCTGTTTTTCAAAAGGTGGCGACAGGCCAAAATTAAAATGTTGAGGTGTTGTCGCTGGAAAGAAAAAAAGAGAAAAAAAGAAGAATAAAACGATGGAATAATAACAAGGGAAATGGAATTGGTAGACTCTTGAAAGTCACTTGGAAAATCGAAGGAAGAAAAGCATGCTTTCCGTTTTCTCTTTTCTTTTTTTTTTCAATTGAATTTTTCAATTCAAATTGAAATTAATATTCACTTTGAGCATATCAATGTACACGGGATTCTCTCTCTCTATATATAAATATATATATATAAACCTGGATTAGTTGATGAAAATCAATATTTTGTAAGAGAAACCAGCAACAGCACTTTTCTTCTTTATTTATTTGCGTCCTGCAGAAATTAATGAAAAATTCAAATAAAGGCGAACTTTATCGATTTGAGAGAGAGAGAGAGTCGGCGAGAGTCCATTTGCACAGCGTAAAAAGGAGCTCGTATTAGGTAAATTAAGATAAACAAAATAGGATTTATATGGGGGCCATAAAGAAGATGCCAGGGATGCCAGGGATGCGCAGGGATCTCAGTCGGGGATACATTTACGACAGCCATTTGATTTACTCAAATGAGGACAATGTCAAAGCCAAATTGTAAATTGACAATGGGACCATAAAAAAAAGGGAAAGTCTCCTCCGCAAAACCAAGTGAAATGAAATGAAATGGAAAGTGAAAGTGAACTGGAAATGAAAATGGAAAAAAGGAAACGAGAAACGTGAAATGAGAAACGTGAAATGCTTGAGTTAAAAGAAAAACCGACTCATCTAATAAGTGCAATCATCATCAAATAATAATTTGTAATATAACGAAATAAGGACCCAATGAAGCTGAAATAGATGAATTGTATATTTTAAGGGTATCCTGGCAGGCTTTAAATAGCGAAAAATATTTATTTAGAAATTTAATTCATTCTTAAAGTGTAAAAATTATGAATTTAAAAGCTTACTATATTATTTTTCTTATATTTAAAAATTTATACAAAATAATGAATCGAGCTTATAAATATATTTTAAAATTATAACAAACACTCTCTGCTTAAATATCTAAAAATATTTATTAGAAATTTTATTCATACTTAAAGTGTAAAAGTTATGAGTTTAAAATATTATTATATTTATTTTTTCCATTTTTAAATAGAATTCAAAATAAAGTTTCTGGATTATAAATATATTTAAATAATAATAAACACTCTTTGCTTAAATATCTAAAAATATTTACTTATACATTTTTTTCAGTCTTAAAGTGTAAAATATATTTTTTCTATATTTAAATTGTCTACAAAATAATGTTTTTGGTTTAAAAATATATTTAAATTATAATAAACACTTTCTGCTTATAAATACATCATTCTAAACTGCCTTGATTGATGATGTCTGCGTTGGCAGGGATAACTGCCTCATGATTGATTGTTAGCACATACAAATTTACAAATAACAAATGAAAACTCATTGAAGAAAAAGCTTCCAAGTTTGTCCTAAAATTTCACCCGTTGACAACAGATTCCTTTAGCGTTTTTCAATTAAATTCCTCAGCAAAATAATTAAAATTGATGTGAAAATAGTTGGCTTTCGGCAAGCACCTTGGGCTGAGCAATCGGAAAAGTCTGTGCAGTTTTCCAATTTCGGCAGAATAATTAGAGAAAAAGTGAGAGTGAGAGTGAGGAAAAACAAAGCCGACTGCAGGCGAGATAAACGAAAAACTTTCGCCACTCGAAAAAACTTGCGGGGCGAAAGTTGTTTTGTTCTGTCTTCGTCTCCTGTCAAAGTCATTGTAAAGCCTCGAGAGTCCTGGGCTCAGAACTCATTACAAGAGTCCTGCGGAGGCACTGAAACTTTCCGACTAATCCGTGATTAAATACTCAGTCCGCCTCCAGTCTCGCATCCATTAGGGTTGGGTTCGTTTTCAGGTTTCGGTTTTGGTTTCGGTTTTTCGGGCTCCCTCTCCTGGGTTCGTTTTCGGTTCAATCATGCCCACAATAAGTCCTCATTTCCCCTTATTTCTGCCATATCCCACCTTCCGCCGGAAGTCGTCCTGAGTCGTCCGTCAGGATCCCATTTTGACCCTTTTTTAAAGGTTCCGGGGGGGACAAGGGATTGCCTGCTTTTAATTATGGGAATTCTGCCTCGACCTTTAAAGGGTATCAAAGTGATGTAAAAAAAATTTTGTACCTTTTTAAGTTCCATTTAATAAAATTTCTGTCTCTTAAATAATGATTTTAACTTTATTTTTCATTATTTTCAATAATTTTTAGAATAATTTTTTCTTCAAGCTTCATTTTGTAAAAGTTTTCAGCTTAATTTTAATGAAATTAAACTTAGGAAAAATCATTTAGAAATTATGATAATTATTATATAGCAAATTAAATATTTAAAATATATTTTTATAGAATATTACAGGGTACTAAAAAGTCTAGTACTCCTCACTGAGAGCTCATATTTGGCAAGCATTTGACATTTTGTTGCCTGTTGCCTGCCGGCCGCTGCCTGCAATTGAAATCAATAAATGTCGGCTCCTCATTCGCACTTTCTCTCTCTCTGAAGAGTAAAGGGAAAAGCTAGGGGAAAGCTAAGGGAAAAGCTGGGAGAAAAGCTAGGAGAAAAGTAAAGGGAAAAGCAAGAAGAAAATGCTGGAAATTTTCATTTCACATTTATGATTTCTTCGCTCTTTTTTTCGAAATCATTTGCAGCGCCATCACGTGCCGACAATCACGCAAAATCATTGCGCCATCATTTATTAGCAGCAGACGGGGGGGGAAAATCGTGAAAAACCAGGGGGGCTGAGGGGTCCTTTATAGAGTTGCCACTTCCGCTTTGGCTCTGACGGAGGTCTAATGTCACTGCCTTGGAATTTGCCCCTTCCTTGTGTCCTGTGTGTGTCCTGTGTGTGTGTGTCCTGTGTCCCTGCTCCTTGGTTAGGTCAGCAAATTGTTTTGGGTCTTGGGCCTTAGATGAAGATATGAAATTTGAAGAGTTCAATTTATCATTTCCACAAAAGCAGGTGCACTGTGAAAAATATGATATAAATGGGCATTTTAGTTTTATTTTATAATACTTTTAAGACTTAGGTGAAATTATTTAAGACAGCATAGACCTTATTATTTGATTAAATTTATGAAAAAAGATTTTGAAAATGCAAAAGTAAATAGATTGTCATTTTTAAAAGGTATTTAAAAATGTTGACCATTTTCCCAATTTGAGATTTCTTTACATAAGTAAAAATAAAACCCAAGAAGTTTATGAGCTTTAAAATAAGTAAGCAAATAATGAAATAAATAATAACAAATAAATATAATTAATAATAATAATAATAAAATTTATTTACATTTCATTTTTACATTTAAATTTTCTTTAAATAAATAAAAATAGAATCCATAAAATTTGTTGGTTTTGAAAAAAGTTAGCAAAAAAATTAAAAATAATGAAAAATAATAATAATTCAATGATAATAATAATTAAATCATGAAAATCAGGTTTTTAAATTTGAAATTTCTTTTAATAAATATAAACAGAATCCATAAAGTTGATTGGCTTTAAATAAGTAAGCAAAAAATTAAAAAAATAATAATAAATAAAAAGAAAATCCATTAGGTTTATTTTAAATCAAATAAGAAAATAATTAAATAAATAATAATAAATTGTAATAATTCAATCATAAAAACCAAAATTTTAAATTTGAAGTTTCTTTAAATAAATAAAAACAGAATCCATACATTTTATTGACTTTTAAATGAGTAAGCAAATAAAATAAATAATAATAATTAAATCATAATAATACCAACTACGATTTTTTCCTTTCAGCACTTTAAAAAATGGTATTTATTTTATTATTTACTTGTTCGATTTCTTTTAAATTTCCCTCAGTGTTCCAACTAAATTCCCCAAAAACTTCTCAAGTATTTTAATAAAGATTTCAGCTTTCAGGCGCTTTTCCATGGCTGTTTCCAGCGGGGAATTTTGTAGAGCAACAAGTTAAGTTAAGTTATCAGAGCGGATTGAGGATAAAGGAATACCACCTGCTTCAGGTGCTTTATGGCCGTGAACCCAATTCCTGTCATTCAATTTAGATTTACGGCCAACAAAAAGAAATGCATAGCCATTGCCAATATGGCCATAACCAGACATTTCTCTTGCTGCCGCAAAGTACACACACCCATTTCAGATGGCCATTTATTTATTTACTTTCGCTTGAGGAGGGGGGGAGAAGGGGAAGATATCTGGCCATTTATCTCAATCAATGCAACAGATAAATCGCTCTTCGATTTCTTTCCACCAAAAGAATATACAGAATACATATATATTTATAGATAACTTTTTGAATTGTCAACTGCATCTGGGGGAACTCCTGCATTTGTATTCATTGTTGCCAATTGTCTGGACATTTATCACTGGCCAACGGGCCCAGTTGCTCAGAATAATTGCCCAATAAAATATTTATTATTTATTTAGAAGTCCGTGCAGTTTAATGGCAATTATTTTGCAGTTAAATAAACACAATACGGCTGGGAGTCTAAAAACAAACAAAAGCATACTAATAATATTAAATAATAAAGAGTGTAAGTAAGTGAATTAATTTTGCAAATGCAATTTAAATTAAATAAATAAATATTAGCAAAGGGAGAGTTATTTTTCTTAATTAGCCAAATGCTTTTATTTTCAGAAAGAGATAATATAGGTTACATATTTTATTATGTTTTGTTTTTTCCTAATTAGTCTGCTGTTTTTTGTTTATTTTCAGAGAAAAGAGATAATATAGTTATAATATTTTATTATGTTTTCTTTTGTTTTATTTGTTTCAATTTCAATAAACTGCCACCTTTTTTCCACATTTAATTAAGCGCATTAAATTTGTTGCAAAAGTTAATTTTATCTAAATGCCGTCTGACCACTCAAGTGGTTTTTAAATCCCTCGGGCTTTCCCGCCGCCTTTTCATTCTTTGGTCCACAGTGCGATTCATAAATATTTGTCACTGTAATTATTTTTGCTTCTTTTTTTGTGTTGTTGTTGTTATTGTTGTTGTTGTGCTCCTTTGCCGGTCTGTGGTCCGCTGGAAATCCGCTTAAATGTAATAAAAATAAATTTAAATTGAAATACGCTTTTTGTAGACTCAAACAGTTCGCCATGTAAACATAGGCGAAGCTTGGCGGGTTGTTCAGTGCACTGAGAGAAAAGGGAGTTGTTTGTTAAATTTAAATATCAATAAATTTTGTTTGATGTCAATAAATATTTTTTAATTAATTCTCCAAGCGCCATAAGAAAATATTTCATATTTTGAGCTTTGAGATAATTAATTTAATGCTCTATAAATATTATTTTTATTTTTTAATAATTTTAAAAGCATTGAAAAATGCCCTAATTTGTTTATTAATTAAATTGTTATATCTATAATGTATAGATATAACAATTTAATTAATAAACATAAAAAATGTATCAGATCTCCAAGCCCCACAAGTAAATATTTATTATTTTAAGATATCTTAAATATTAAGATAATTAACATACGCTTTATAACTATTTTTAATCATTTTTAAAGCATTTAAAAATGTTTTAATATTTTTATTAATTCAATTATTATAATAATACAATTTCTTTTAATGAATTCTCCAAGCGCCACAAGAAAATATTTAACATTATTAGATTTTCCTAACCATCAAGATAATTCATTTATGCTCTCAAATTATTTTTGTCATAAAACCAAATACAGATTTTTATAAAACAATTATTTTAATAAATTTTAAAAGTATTTAAAAATGTCTGAATCTATAAATTAATTGAATTGTTTCCAATAAATATTTTTTTATGAATTCTCCAAGCGCCAGAAGAAAATATTTAATATTTTGAGCTTTTCTAAAACATTACGATAATTAAATGATACTCTATAAATATTTTAAATATTTTTTAAAGCATTTAAAAATGTCTTAATATTTATATTCATCAAATTGTTCTATATTTATGTTCAAAGATTATAAAAGAGAGTAGTTTGAATTTAAAATGACAATACTTTTATTATTTAAATTAATAATGTATATTTTCTTATATTTAAACACTTTAAATCTGTCTTAATATATATTAATAATAAATATTGTATTTTTAAAGCTTTAAAGATTTAATAAATTAGATTTCAAATATTTGAATTTATTTTTACATGTATATAAATACTTTTTTGTCCCAGTGTGACGGACTTTGGTAGGCAAAAGTCGCCTGGGGACTGGGCTTGGGCTCCGGTTTCGGGCTCTCGGGTGTTCCGTGTCTGATTGACCGTATCGCCTATCTGTATTTTTGGCCCATGGGGGTGTCACATTCAAGGGTCACGTTCCCGGGATCTCAGACCCTGACCCCTGTCCCCTCTCCCCTGGCTCCCCTCTAGTTGCTCGCTTCTAATTAAACCATTTTGAAGTTGATTGCGTTCACAATGCCAGCGCGCAGCTAGCTCCGCTTTCCGCCGATAAATCAAATTTAAATGTTTGAGTGCTACTCAAATTGACTGCCCCCCCCGCTGCTTCCCCCTTGGCAAAAACAAAAAAACACAAAAACAAACAAAAAATTTGAGGCCTCTGTGGGAATCCGTATTGGAATTGGTCTTTGGATTTTCTCTCTTTTTTTTCTCGATTTACTCCCCCCTGTGCGTGTTTTTAATGTTATTTAAATACATAATAAATTTAAATGCTGAACGAGGCGGGGAGTAAATCAGATTCGAATCGAATTTTAAAGTAATTTATAAAAAACTAATTTTAAATGTAAAGTAATTTCTAGATGCCTTTTTATTATTTATTTATTTATTTATTTACTTGTTAGTACCTTGACGCTGGTTAAAGAATATATAAACGATTTATTTATAAAATATATTGTAAGCCACGTTTTAAAAATTATATGTTTCCGTAGTTAAAAACTGCATACTCCTTCTCTAAATAATATATATCTATTATATAATATATAATGTTATTAAATATATAATAAGATATTGCGAAATAATAAAATTAAGTGCACATTTTATACTTTTTGATTCCGTAGATACTCCCCTCTATTATTATATATATTATAAAATATTGCAAAATAATCTTATATGAAATATAAAACTTCTATTCAATTGGAAATATTTATCAGACAACATTAAACAGTTTCTGGTATTATTTATAATTAGTTTAAGTTTATTTTACGCAGTTTTAAATTAATTATCTACACGTTTTAAATAAATAAAACTAAGAGCACGTTTTATAGTTTGAAATTAAATGTTACCTTAGTTAAATACAAGATACTCTCTCTCTTTATAACAATATATCTATAATATAATATATTTTGTAATAAAATAAATAGTAAAATAATTTTATATGAAATATAAAATGTTTATGTTGTTACTTAATTAAATTTTCTACTTTAAATATTTTCTTGTTTAATTTTAAAGTTAGTTTTGAGTTAATTTTCCACACTTTTAAAAGCTTTTAAATTAATTCTAGACCATAACTTCCGTTTAATTAATCCATAGTTTCCCCTAATTCCCATATTCAATAATCGGATACAGAAGTTCTTATTGAAAACTTTCTCAATTGTATTAAAGTTCCTTCAGCCGAATCGTGACCTTCCGCGGACCGTGGGAGGAGGTATATATATCATAATTGAGCCACTCGATTGCGCTGCTCCTCCCTTCTCCCTCCTCCCTCGTCCGCTTTCATTGTAGTTCCTGTAGTTGGCAAAAGTTTTCCACTCGCCCCCCCTCAGCCTTTTTCCACCGTTTTCCCGACCATTTCCCAGGGCTGCCCGTACACATACACACACACATATATATCTCTTTTCGGAGCCCGACTTTCATCACTCCCCGGTGGGTCTATCTGTCAGCTCGCACGATGAGAGTACTTAGTGAGGGAAAAAAGCGATTTGAATTTTTGGCCAGAGCTTACAATACAGCTTCTGCCTTAACCTATAACAATCTCCGAGAGAAGGAGAGAGATGGGAGAGAAAGATGGGAGAGAGAGATGGGAGAGAGGGAGAGGAAGGATGGAGCGAACGTGAGAGTTGTAGGTGGAGTAAGGGAGAGCGTGTGCGGGAGACGCTTGTCAATTTTCATTTTCATCGCGAGAAACGCCAAAAGAGAAATTAAAATGAGGCAATTTTTTGTTTTCTCTTTCCTTCCTCTTTTTTTTTGAATGTATACACGGAGGGAAAATATGCTAGAATTAGGTGATATATTTTATAATTATTGAATAAGAATTATGTGATATATTTTAAGTATTAATACAATTTATAGTAATTACATACAAGTTCTTCCTCACACAAGGTTGTTCTCTACGGTTCGTCTCTCAAGTTAGTTCTTTATTTAGTGATCGCAGTTCGTGGCCGATCGATAACAATATCTGGTGCACTTTTTTTTTTATCGATATTTACATTTTTTAGTTTTTTGGTGTTACCTTATCTCTAAGTTTACAATATAAAATTCTTACTTAAACCTTTATGAACTAATATTATCATAAATAAGCAAGTAAATAGTTTCTGTAAGCTATTCTTTCTTTTAATAATCTTAAGTAATTAATTAATTTATTTTAATTAAATATTTAAAATTCTTGAATTATGTGATATGTTTTAAATATATTTACAATTTATAATATTTATATATATTAAATTCTTTTGAAGGGAAACAACTTATAATAAATAACTAAATAAGCAAGTAAAGAAACTATTTAAGCTTTGGTTTCATCATTTATTTATGGTATTACAATATCATATTAATCTAAAATTATTTAGTTATTTAATTTATCTTAAAATTAACTAATGTAAAAAATAATATGGGTTAATTTTAAGTTATATTAAATAGGTAAGTAATAAAATACTTTAACTCATTAAAAATGAAAAAAGTTGTTGGAATATTTTTGCTTACTTCTAATTCCATGCTTAAATTTTTTTTGCTGTGCTTATGTGCTGGCAATTCCTTTTGTTGTTGTTTTCCGGGCTTAAATGCAGACGTGTGTGTATGTGTTAGCTCTTTGGCTAATTACATTCTGCTCACAGTGCCACAGGAGGCAGGACGAGGAAGGATGAGGAAGGACAAGGAATGGATGCTCGATGGCCAGGTTGAATTCGATCCGGAATCGAATGAAATCGCGGCAAATCGTCGTCGATTCGGTTGCTATTAATAGACGCTCATTATTGGCATTTTTGGCATTGGCTAAAGTCACACACTTACACACACATGGAATAGTGTTAAGCGTGTGTGTTAGTGTGTGTGTTAACTCAATTGGCAGCTCTATGGCGCCAGTGAAGTCAGCCATATCTCCGCCAAAGAGATGCTCGAGGGGAAGTCCTCGGAAAAAATAACAAAATAAAATGTAGATACGATTTTTATTACTTTACTTTTTATTGGTTATATTGAAATTATCTGAAATTCTTTATTAATTTAATAATGTTTTAAATAAAAGTTTAAATGCTTAAAACATATTTAAAAGAATTTAAATATCTTTCACTTTTACTTTTAAAATTATTTGAAATATGATATACGATTTTTTCTACCACTTTTTTTTTAAGCAATCTTTAAATTTGCTAAAACTCTTCATTAAAAGAATTTCGTTTTAAGTAAAGATTTAAACGTTTAAAATATCTCTTAAGGTATTTAAATATTCCTCACTTTTACTTGATAAATTATTTGGCATAATCAGAGCATTCTTTTTAGTTTAAAAAATGTCTGCGCCATGAATCCTTAGATAAGAATAAAGTCTCAACAATTTTTAACTCCTGGACAAGGCTCGCATCTCCAGGTCCTTGAGTTGAATTAAGCTCACGCACACACACACAAGAAGGGGAAATCTTTTTTCTTTCTTTCTCTCTTTCCTTTTGTGATTTTGATGGGCCTAATGCTTAATAACAATTTCATTTACATTTTCGGCACATTTCACATCGGCTTTTGGGGCCCACGAGGCGTATGCGCAATGACCCAGCCCCGAAAGGTATGCTTCCCTTTTTTTTATTTTGATTTTGTTTTGTTTCGGTTTTTGCAGGACCTATTGTTCTGCCACCTAGAAAGGGGTTTTTATAGATATATATATCCATATATATATTTTTTTTTCTTCCTTTTTTTGCCTTGTGTTTGGCTTCCTTTTCAATTCAATTCAATTAATTGAGACATTTTCATTTTGGCCAGATTTTTGTATACATATTTTTTTGTCTCTGTTTCGGCTTGTGCCTGGGATTTGCTGCCCCCTGGATCCCACCAGGGAGGATATTCGCTTTGTCCTGGCGGCACTGCAGCGTAATTATAATGCACAAAGGCTAATTAAAATGCGAATGGGGAAATATTCATAGCAGCAGCAGCAGCAGCTGAGCGGGGAAGCAAAGTTTGACCTTTGGCCTTGGTTTGACTGATTTGCATTTGTGTTTTAAAAATCCTCGGTAACACAATACACTTATTGATGAAGTGTTCCACTTTGAGTGCTAATTAACAACAAAGTAAGAGTGTCAAGCAGCTAGCAGAAAGCAAAAGCTGAAAGCAACAGTAGAAACAAAAAGTTAAAAATCAAAATCCAGCAACAAGCTTCGCTGAGAGAAGGTTTTTTTTTATAGAAAATCAATTATAATTGCATAATTTTAATGAGCACTTAACGTATGTAATCTTTGAAAGGTTTCTTAAGTTTATTTATTTTTATAACGTATTTTTTTTTTATATATAAATTCTTGCATTTATTTTACAAGAGAGCGGACTAATAGGCGTAAAACGTTTATTAAACACTTTTTAAAATGTTCATTTAACATATTCAAATTTTCCTTCATTTAACTCTTTATTTTTATTAAACATTTTTTAGCAAATAAGCATTTTATTAAGCTTGAAATAATTTATACCTATCCTTTTCATAATGTATTTTTTTTTTTATTTAATATGATGTAAAATGTATTATTTTATATGATGAATGTATATTACATATATTGCTTCATTTATTTCGCAAACAACCGGAATTATAAATGTAAAACGTTTAATAAACAATTTTTTAAATATTTATTTAGCATATTCAAATATTTTGTAATTTTCTCCATTTACCTCTTTTTTTTATTACACATTTTTTAGCCAATAATATTTTTCTCTGATTTCAAATAATCCTGTTAACCTTTATGGAGCCACAAATTGATTCCATGTTTATTTGACACTTTTCCATGTTTCCATTATTTTCTTTTTTTTAGCCTTTTTGTCTCTGCTATTGCCAGTTTTCTTCTTTTTTTTATCATTTTTATCTTTTATTTTTTCATCTTCTACATTTTTTTATCAGCAAATTTACACAATCAAAGTAAACAAAAGTTGCGGCCCGCAAAAATCAAGCTCAGCTGTGGCAAACTTTTGCAGTTGATTCAAATTTTGTGCTAACCGAATTTGATTGCTGGAAAGTTGCTGTCGCCGCCTGGGCACAGTGACCGCAAAATGTCAACAGCAGCGCGGGCAAGGAATATTTAAAGGCACTGTAAGAAAATGAAATGAAATTGAAAATATTAATTAAAATAAAAGAAATATGTGTGGGACTGAATTAATTTTAAATATTTTCTCTGGAGATATTATTACTTAGATTTAATTTAATGTAAAACTCCGACTTTATTTTTAATTTAAATAAAAAAAATCAAATTGAAAATGTTAATTAAAATATGAGAAATTTTACTGGGACTTGATTTATTTTAATTATATATATTCGTGAGATATTATTACTTAGATTTAGTTAAATTTAATATTTAATTAACTCTCCGATTTAATTTTAAATGAAAACAGAAGTACGAGCTGCGAATACTTAAAGGCACTGTGAAAAAAGGTTAAACAGAAAATGTAAATTGAAATATAAGAAATTTGACTAGGATTTAATATTTTTTAAATATTTTCTTAGGAGATTTTGTTACTCAGATTTAATTTAATTTAATTTAATACTTAATCTGATGTAATTTTTAATTTAACAGCAGCACCGGCCTGGAATATTTAAAGGCACTGTAGAAGAAGCAAATTGAAAATGCAAATTAAAATATAAGAACTTTGACTGGGGTTTAATTAATTTGAAACTTCACAGGATCTATTTTGACTTGGATTTAATTTAATTTAATTTAATTAATTACTTAATGAACTCTCTTATTTAATTTGAAACTAATTCCAGAGAGCACATCCATAAAGAGAGGTCTGTGAAGATGCGTCGCTCCTCGTTCACGCCCGTGTTCAACCTGAGCACCCAGGAGCCACTGATCGTGGTGGAGGAATCGCATGCTCCCGAGGATGGCGATGATTTGGAGGGCGCCATCGGTGGCTGTGATCCCGCCGGCGGCACAAAGCGCTCCAACAGCGACGATTCGGAGCCGGACTCGCCGGTGAATCCGTATCTCCTCTGCCCCTTCCCCGACATGCAGCAGCGGCGGAAGCACTCGCTGCCCTCGCTCCAGATCACCGAGGGCATCACCGCCAGCCAGGTGCGACGGCTGTCGGAGGTCGGCGGCGAGACCGGCGGCCTCAGTCCCAAGGAGGTCGAGTTCCTGGCCACGCTCTCGCAGAAGGCCAATCCAACGGCCGGCGGAAGGCGACATTCGGTGGTCACCATTTCGGCCGTTCCGCCGACGCTATTCGGTCGCAATCGGCGCGAGTCCATTTCCGGTGTATCCTTCAGGTGAGGCTCACTCTTCCTCTCTTTTCCTCTCTCCCTGTTGTACTCTCACAGTCCATGAAGTAGTGCTCCTGCTCCCTGCTTATGCTTCTGCTTCGGTCATGTCCGGTGCCATTAGCCAACCGGAAGTGTAGTGTAGAGAACACGGAACCGTAGTTACGACTTTTTTTTTGGTTAGAACACTAAAAAAAAAATAACGTAATTAAGTGAAGGAGTAAAAGAAATTAGGGAAAACGGATTAAGCCGAAAAAATATTAATATATTTTCGATATCTTTCCGATATAAATATCAATATCCTTTAGGAAATACGCGAAAGAGTACGAAAAAATGAGGTAACATGCGTTTTGATTAAAAATATCGATATATTTTTGAAATATTCGATATAAATAGTAATACCCTTTAGAATATAAGAAATGAAGAAAAAAAATGAGGAAAAATTCATTTAGCTAAAAAAATATCGATATCTTTTTGATAAATGCAATATAAAGAAGTAAGAAAAATTGAGGAAAAATGCGTTTAGCATAAAAAAGTATCGATATAATTCCGATATATTCGATATTAATATTAATACCTTAATTGTTATTAGAATCTCGAGACTAGGGCTAGCAGAGAATATCGATTATCGATACTTGACTCATTGCTAATAATGGTAATATTGTCGGAAAAAATAAAGTCGATAAGATCGATATTTTAGCTCTCGATGTCTCATATTTTCTTCGATAACATAGATCTTTCAACTCTAAATGCAATAATCTATTTTGCTTAAAAATAAATATAAAAGATATTAAATATACAAATATCGATATCATTTCGATATATTCGAAAAAATATAAGTAATATGTTTATAAAAATCGTTGAATATTATATCATATCGAATGTTTCCTCCCGATTTTGGTAAAATTGCTTCAATGTCTTGATATTACATATAAATACAAATGCCTTCGACAGTATTTTTTCCTTATTTAAGAGACTCGAAACCTTTACGTTTTAAATATTTCAAATTCCCACATAATTTAGGCAATTTTATAAACACCCTTTGTGGTCTGAATTTTCTCTCAGTGCCTTGTGACCAGTCATCTCTTTTGCTTTTCCCATCACCGACTCTATGTACCGGGCCTAATTGAATTGCGCCGCCGGCTGTTTCCCAGCTTTTGTCCTGTGACAGGCGCATTTTGATACCCTAATGGCAAAGGAGGCGGCGAGGAACTCGAATTTGGATCCGGATTGGGAATAGGAATGGAAGTGGGGGTATATATAGCTAGAGGCATAATGAGATGAGATTGTCATAAACTGTGTCCGGTCATTGCCATATGAAATAACAGTGTCTCCCAATAATGGCACCAGCCATCGATGTGGAGATGCAATAAAATCCCTGGGATTATACAGAGAGGGTGCAGTCCCCAAAAATGAAGGTTTTCGTTATTAGAAATTAAGCGGAAGTTGTCTTTTGTATTTGTATCTCTATTTGTAGTGAAATTTATTTGGAAAATTCAATTATAATTGCAAAAAAAATGTTGTTTTAATTTTTTGAATAAATTTTTTGAAGTTCAAAAATATTACAGGTTAAATCTAGATAGTTTTTTGAATTATTTCAAAATAAAGAATATATTTTAATTTTCTATTAATTAATTTCTTACATATTTCTAAGTTTGTTTACAAATTTGTTAATGCTTTTCAAGCAGACTTTAATTTTATTATCAATAATATTCATTATTTTCAACTTGTAATCCAACCCATACAAAGTCCATTCATCATTCGCCTATTTAATCAAAATTCAGTACCATTCCTGACCACATCCACATTGCGTTTGGCCCTCACTTTATTCAAGTTTTTGTGTGTTCCATTTAAATTGCATCCCTCCCAGCTTCCTGACTGGGTGCTAGCTTCCAGTTCCCAGTTCCCAGTCCCGTTCCTGGTTCAGTTTCTCCCCCCCCGAACAATTTCCCTCGTGTCGCGTGTCCATTAAACGCCCAACGCACTTTACGAGCAAAAGTCTACCGTTGGAAATGGCAATGGCAATGGCACTAGAGACGAAAAACGGGGGCCACGGGGCGTATAATTTATGCTAAAGTGATAACCGCAGACCCATCAACCACTTACTATCGGCCCACAAGGATGTGGGGGGTTGCCAAGCGAGGCTCAGGCCAAAAATGTCATGGTTTCTCGAATTATTTGCCTTTTTTTTTTTATTAAAAAAATTAAAAATGGTGATTATTAATATAGAATTAGATTATCATTATTTAATTATAATTACTCAAAACTAGGAAGTGAAAGAACATTTTTAGGTAATAATTTGGTACTGCTTTATAATTAATTAAGATAAAAACAAAAACAATTAAAAAATATTCCCGAGATTTATTTGAGTTGTAAAAGATTCACAAACATATCATAAATATAACAAAATGCCGAAAGTATCTATCGATATTTTATCGATTTTCAAATTAATCCATATGATAATGATTTGTCATTTAACTTGTAAAGTGAGTTCAACAAGTATCAATTCTGTATATCGATTTTGTATCGATATAAACAGCTTTCGTTTCTATATTTCTATGGTGTTAATTTATTTAACAATTAATTCAAAATTGTTTAGCCTTCACTTTTAACAGTAAAAGAATAACCAAAGAAAAAATAATGTGTGCCTTAACAGTATTCTTACATCGATAATATATCGATAAATTTACCCTTATTGTCATGTTTATTTTTCGAGAGATATTTAATCTGCGATTATTTAATTAAATGAATTTAAAAGATCGAGCTTACCTCAATTTCTTTATATATAAATGTATTATGCAACAAATACCATTTCTATATATCGCTATTATATCGATAATTAACGCTCGTTGCTATATTTCGACTGTGTAAATCTAGCTCCCCATTTTTTACTATAAATAATTTTATAAAAACATTATTATTTTAATAATAATAATATGTACCTTTTCTATATATCAATATTATATCGATAAACAAAAACTTGTTATATTTCGACTGTGTAAAATGAATTCCCCCAATTTTAAATATAAATACATTTATAAGTAAATAATTATTTTGATAATAATGATAAGTACCTCTTATATAGATCGATGTTATGTCGATATTATATCGATAAACAATTAATCGTTGCCTATATTTCGACTGTGTTAAATTAATTTCCCAATCCCAATTTCTCCTCCTCCTTGCAGTGGCAGTCGCCGTGGCAGCGCCGTGGGCGGACCGCCGCTGACCGACCACCGCGGCAGCATACACAACTTGCAGCTGGACATCATGGACGGAATTGTGCAGCAGCGGAAGACGCGCAGCGGCAGCGGCGTGTGGACAGCGCCCGTTCTGCAGGAGGCCGACAGCAATGTGCCCGTGCAGACATAAGCGGCTGGCAGGGACATCGGGGTTGTGGGAGGGGACAGCAGGATGCAGGACACAGGAAGCAGCACGCAGCACGCAGGACGCAGGAGGACAGCAGCAGGTGGGATGGATGGATTGGAAAATGACGATTGACGATTGGCGGAGGATGGGAATCAAAGGGGAGAAGGCTTCAAGGGCTGACCGGCTGGGAGGGAGGATGCTAAGGATGCAGGATGGAGGATGGATTGGGTGGACACTGAGCAATACAAACAAACGCATGGATACTCCGCCGCTCGAGTTGGACCTTTATTAACATTTCGGGGTTTTCCCACTCGCTCGCACTCCTCCTTTCCGCCGGGAAATTGCTTTTCGCGGCTGCCGCATAAAGCAAACAAACAAACCGCAAAACCGCAGCAAGCCCAATGGAAACAAAGACGAAAAAACAGCGGAAAATCGCACGGAAAATGAAAAGAGAACGGTGCTGAAGTGGTGATGAGGGGTGAAGGTGAGAGAGGGAGAGAGCTGTGAAAAAATATAAAACTTCGAAAATGGAAAAACTGCAGTTAAACAAAGAGCCAGCGAGAGCAGTTTAAGATGAAAAGAATTGTTAACAAAAAAATATAAAAAATGAGAGAAAGAAGAAACAAACCAAAAAAGAAAAAGGGAAAATTGAAACAAAAAGTAAAAAAGGAAAAAAAAAACAAAGTAAAAAGCATTAAACAAAACGAAATGCAAACAGTACGAAAAACTGAGAATTTCGGTTAACACACCACACACACTTACAAACACACACACCTGTGCCAAGTGCCACGCCTCAAATCAGCACCTCGCCCACCATTACCGCCTGAGGAAATACCCGCCAGAATATATATATATATATATATATCCGTAAAAGAACAAGCCCATAACCGTAATATTTAATTGGAGTGTTAAAGAAGCGAGTCGAGGAAAACCCACAAATAGCGCAAAAACCTGACTACTTTCGCGAAACTTGAATGATTATAGCCGAAAAACGGACAGCAAAAAGGAACAATTAACCGCGGTGAGTGTGCAACATACACTGAAATTTGTCTTTAATTTATTTTTAATTATAAATGTTTTTTATTTATTATTTCAATCTTTAAATTGAAACTTAATAGTGTATTCAAATATTACGAATATTTTATAATATAATATTTAATTATTTCTATAAACGTTTTCTGCTTTTTCAGTTTGATTTTATTTCTTTTTAATTTCACATTAAAAAAATGTTACAACAAAGTTAATTTGGGGTTTTAACTTAAGTTTTATTTTCCTCTTTTACCTTCTTTACTTTTACCAATTAAATTTTAAGATAAATAGATTTGCTAGATATTTTTTAGAGTTTATAAGACCCTAGAAAATTTATTGATTGAAAAGTCCTTTCTCTTGCAATATAACCTTTCTGAAAACTAAAAAATAGTCAATCAATTGTCTTATTTTAATTTGTTTATTTTATGCTGCTTGCTTACATTTATAAACTAAAGCTATAGATGGGAAAAAATCGATGTCAATATCGATTACTTTAGCTTCAAATAATCGTTTTTAGATTTTTTGTATAAAAATATTTATCGTAATTTATTTCGAAGCCTTTTAATTGCTATTATTATTTATACTTCCTTAAAAGTTTTCATTTAATTAATTTATATTTTTCTATAAACTCAAGTCGAACCCTTTTTTCAGATACTGTAAATAGTCATTATTTTTATAATATAATTCTTTTTTGGCTGCGTTTAATGATTGGTCTTAAGTTTATTTTTAGTTCCTTATTTAATTGTTCTCTCTCTCATTTTTTTTCTAATACTTTTCCCTATTATTTTTGACATTTGTCAATGGGCTATGTGGATTTTTTTTAATAAACCGGGCAGCTGCACATAAAAAACACACGCCGCCGAGCACATACATAATGAAATGCAGCTTTGCCTCAAGGACGAAGGCGGGAGGGTTTGAAATGGGGGCCAAGGACGCAGCCCTGAACTCTACTCCTCGTCCTCGCAGCTTCTCTATCTTGCTTCTCTTTTTCTCTCTCTCTCTCTCTCTCTCTCTCTATCTCTCTCTCTCTCTTGCCGTCTCACTCTTCTCCTTGGGGCAACGTGGCGTGTGAGTAATATTTTGCAGCAACAGCTGCATCAATGACAATGCCAATGCCACGGCCAAAGGAGGCTGCGTGCATGTGGGGTTTGGGTTGTGTTTTTAATGGCTTGTCCCCCGGCCGATTAAACCCTCCGATGGCCACGCCCCCCCACAGCACAGCACAGCACAGCACCACCGCCCCATTTGCAGCTCAATAAAGCTAATTTAATGTGGGCGGCGGGTCTTAATTGAAACGCGTGTTAGTTTGCATTGCAACCCACTCACTACTCATTGCCCCGGAAACTAATTATAGAAAATCAAAATGCAATTGCGTTGGCCAGCTGAACTCCGTTTTAGCCAAATGCCGTTGGCCATTTCGTTTCGTTGGTTGGTTGGTCGCTTGCCAAATTGCGGGGGAAAACATTTGGTGTTGGTTTTGGTTTTGGTTTCGGTTACAGGTTAAGGTTTGTGTTTGCCAAACAATACATAATCGTGTAAGGCAATTTTATGCTTGAAGACGCAATTAATAACAACTGAGAGAAAAGTTAATAATTAGCTTATTACGGAATTTACAAAGGTTAATAACTATGATTTGAGATAGTGTTTTCAAGTATTTTTATTCATTTTTAGAAAGGGCTTATCTTTATATTAAGAAAATATCTTTTAAAGGAATAAACAAAAAGATTATTGTTTGAAAGGGATACTGTTTTTGAGAATTTAAATATACTATCTTGTTTTTAATTTGTAGAGTTTTTTCATGGTTTTTAGCTTGGTTTTTATAATTTTTTTTTAACTTTGTGACTGATTTTATAGTTAGTCTATAGATCATAGAAAAAAATATAACAAATTTATAACTAAAATTTTTGCTTTCAAATATTCTTATTAATTTTCAGGAATGGTTTTCATTTTTACTTAAAAATATATATCTAAAAAATAAAGGAAGGATTCTATTTTTGGTAACATAAATATATATTCTCTTGTTTTTTTTTTTATTTTATATAATTTTTTATTTGCTTTTACCTTGGTTTTTATTATTTTTCCTTAATTTTCCGACTGTTTTTTACTTACGGCTAAGTTATTAAACACTTTATTGCTTATTTTTTTTTTTAAATCGACCCAAATTTATTTTAAACATATTTTTATTACTTTTCCTCAATATTTCTTTCGAACTTCCATTATAATGTAATCACAAAACAAATTTAAAAATCAAATAAATATTTCTCTTCCTTCAGGTTCCATCAGCAATCGATTTAAAATTAATATATAACTCTTTTGAATCAATAAAAAAAAACTAAAACATGAAATTAAATCAATATATTGTATATTCAGGAATTGATAAATTAGTGAATAAACTACTAGCGAGAGGAGAAGCCGAGAAGGTCGACACTATTTGCCTAGGAACTATAGTTACTCCTCAAATTTTTGGATGTTGTGTAGACTCGTGAACCACCGCCAGAAGAAACCACCAAAAAGCAGACACTAAGAGATAATCCCACAGAATACTATATATTTATCTGAAGAGCAGAGTTCCGACTCCTCCGTTACTCTTCCCCCCCGAAAAGGATTGATTCAGATTCAATCAATAAGTGCAATCAAAATAAAATCCAAGAGAGTTGATAAATGTACCAGGTACCTTAAAGAACATAAAAATAAAGCTAAAGTCCTAAAATTATAGAGAAAAAAATCTTAGGCTAAGACTCCGACATTTATCTGTATGGAAATGGTATGAAAATCAAATGGAAAATCAACTATTTTTGAACTTGGCTTGCTGCTTGCCCAGCCCAGCAAGTTAGCCAGCCTTTAGTTCAAAGTAACTCCCCAAACTTGCCCCAAAAAATATAAAGGTAAAAAACAGAAACATAATAAATACAATTAAATATTTACGGATTAATGTTGAAACCTTGGAGGTTACTTCAATTTTATTTCGGGTTTTTTTGTGTCATTTTTTGGTGCATTTTCTTTGGCGATTCAAACTTCAAAAAAAGAAACAAATTAAAATTGAAGAAACCATCAAGCAATCAAGTCGATGGCGTTTCCCTTTACATAAGTCTTGATGTTGTTATTGATTATAGCGTATAAATACCATAATAAGCTTTAGATTGTACATAAAACAAAAGAAACTCGGGTTTGCGCCTTCTTAGCACTCCAAGGAAAATGAAGGAAAATACTATCCACTCCCCGCGAAGGAGATTCTCCCCCTCAAAAAACGACGAAATTCTCCAAAAAAGTCCCAGGCCTTCCTCTCTATTTTGACTTGAGAAAATGTCGCTGGCCGACGAAGAAACTAAACAAAAGGGAGAAACCCAAAAAAAAAAGAAAAGAGTATAAAGAGTATATAAAAAAGAAAAACTAAGGAAAAAACTAGAACATTTTTTTATTATTAAACATAGTCAAAGATAATCAGCACAAGAAGTTGGAAAAACACGGGGTAACGACAGCCCGAGAACCGAGAAAATTATTATGAATGAAGCGTAATGATGTAAAAGATATATTTATAGAAATGAACTATATGTATACATAATGACAGATTGATTATATAATTATATAGTAACTTATTGTCACAACGCAAGAGCAATCAATGTTTAACTTTATTAAATGTTACAAAAGAGTTTTAAATATTAATATACATACATACAAAAAAATATACATATATCTATATATATATATACAGATATACATATATTGCGGATTATATTCTATATACATATATAATTTGTAGGTAAAGCTAAAAACTGAACAAAACACTAGGCGTACTTGTAGTTCCCATTATGTTTGCCAAAAACCAGGAAAGTTTAAGAATGAAGGTGATGAAGTTGTGCCAGCCGAAAGTGTACATCATTTGTACATCACTGGATGTATGTCTGGATTTCTTTCAGAAAATTATACTAAAATTCTTGTAAATCTGTCAAATAACTGAAAATTCTTTAATAAACCTGATTATTTTTTTAAATATTACTTTATCTTGCCACAAGTTTGAAATGCTAAAGCTTACATCAAGGGTTCATCCTTGGGCTGGCACTCTTCATTCACTCAATTTTGTATTTTTTTTTTGTTTGTGTTAATTTAAAAATCGTTACGAATACAAGAAAATCAAAGAAAAAACATAAATTTAATATATATGTGTGTCTCTCTGTCTCTCTATTGTGTTTGAGATTACTCGAATATTATAATTATAAAAGAATATTATTACTAAACAAAAGAAAGTGAGAAAAGTATGAAAGCAAGAGCAACAGTCGGCAGGAGGCGGAATGGAAACCACAACAGAAATTAAAATTACTAATTATAACGATTACTTACACTAGACTTAAGCATACAAAGATTAAATAAAGAAAACGATTTCCTTAAATTAACATGGATCTAACAGTGGCTTTGTTGAATTTTTGAAGCTTTTCGCTTGGGGAAAGTCTTTGATAACAGAGAGCTTTTTGGGGGCTTACCTAACGGTAAAGCTATAGACATTCAGCTTAAAGCTCGCCAGAGTAAGCTTTATCCCAAAGCCAAGTCAAGTCTTGAACGAAAGCTGAGGTTTAAGTCTGGCTAAAAGCTATTTACCGTTAGCTTTGAGCTTTTTTAAGCGACTTTTGGAGCGTGTTTTTGGATAGTTAAACTCTATTTCCCTTTGATTACGTCTAACAATTGCCTATTTATAAAATCTGAAATGGGTTGGCACGTTCTCCCTGATAATCTGTCAAGTTTGTCCAATTATTGGCATGAATATAGCTTCCACTTGGCTTTATGGCATTATGTCACATTCCCTGCAACGAACTACATTTCCGGTAGAACAAGCTCGAAAAAAATCTTTATATATTTTAAATTAACTTATAATTATATAGTTTATATATTTTTTATGAGCCTGTTTAACATTTTTGATAAACATTTACAGGGAAAAAAATAGGTAAGCATCATCAGCAGAGTTAATCTAGACCCTCTTTGCTATAAACAAATATTTATAGATGAATGTCTTTTATTTTAGGTTTTTTTTAGGTTCTTAATTGATTAGTAATAGCTTAAAAATGTAAACTTAAGCATTTTTCATTCGAAATAAACCTTTTCTTAGTGCGGTTTCTATAACAGCTTGTCGTCTTTGGAGTAAACCTATTCCAGGAATTTTAATGGAAATAAACAAAGTGCTACTTTACAATCAGTTTCATGTGTACTTTATTCATTTTACTAGATTCTGTTAACAAGCAATCATTAATGATAATCAATGAATACGATTTGTTTTAATTAAAATAAAGTTGTGTTTACTTTAATGTGAATTAGATATTGTGTGAAAAAATCAAGAAGCATACATACAAATCCATTTAAAACGAATGAAAAATAAATAAAGCATATAAGGAATGAATGAACTTTTCCAGAAGCGAACCACAGGAGAATTTACTTCCTTCCAGCGTTCATCAATAAATAAGATTTGTTTTACATTTAAAAATGAATTTTTTTTGAATATAATATTTAATATTTATTTTGCATATAATATTAAAAAATTAAGCAATTTCTAGTACATAAATAATGAAAAAAAGGGAATAAATGAACCTTTCTTATAAATGAATGAGGAAAATAGAAGGTTTAAGTTCCTTCCAGCGTTCATCAATGAATACGAAAAATGTGTTTACTTCAACAACATCATATTGCAATTAAAAAATAAATCAATATACATAAAAATTCCTTTGAAGCAAGTGCAGTTTCTTACACTTATGTAATGTGTAAGCAACTTAAAATTGTTCATTGACAATTTTAACTTGTTCCCATATAAAAATATATATTTCAAATGTAGTAACAGGCAACATTTTGTTTATTTCTTCAACTTATAATTTTGGTATTTACCGGTCTCATAATGTATATGCAAATCCAAGTCATTTATTAAGCAGACAAAACGAGCTAAATTGCGATCAAGTGCCCGACCTTGGCGGCTCGGCTCGACTCCAGAACATGCTCAACGGCCGAACTACTTTGGATGGTTAATATATATATTTATGAATATATATATATTTAAATATATTTATTTTGATTATTTGCTGGCGTCAGGTCACGCTTTCGTCGCTGGCCCTCGATTTGCAGAAAGATCTTAAATTATTTACGAAACGAAAAGTGCCTCTCTGCGGTTTCTTTGCATTGTAAATATTTCTTTTTTTTCTCATTTGTATTTTATATGTATTTTTTGAAGAAAATCCCATCAATGCGGTTGATATACACATGTGTTTACCTTTATTTGAGACTTTGTCGATTGTAAAACCTCCACAATCGCACTCTGAGAAGTCCGTAACGTTCGGTAATGTCGCCGAAAACGATCTCCTTGTCTAGAAAGTAAATACAATACAAAAAATTGTTTATATAGGTATGTCGCTCAACTTGGCCAACTGCTGGGGGAAAAACAGCTTTTCCGCTGGCAACGGCCGAAACCACTAATTATTCGATTACCCTTCCAGGAATGTGAAATGCCAGAAGGCTGGTAAATAAAACGTTTTAAGCACCGAAACAGCTGTTCATTTGCCAGAGTGACTTGCCGGCAATTACACTGATTTGCAAACGTACCAAAAATAAAAAATAAAAACACACAAAAAAAGTGTGTTTAAAATATTGAAAGAAACTTATTAGCTAAATATTTGGGTAAGTGCATTTCTAAGAGTGATTTTTTGGAAAGTAAATGGGGAAGTTTAGAAAACTTGAGAGTTATTTGCTGGAGATGTGAATATAAAACAAAAAGAAAACTAAGTTTAGCAGACCGACGTTTGTATACCCTTTCAAACGATAAAAATGCATTAATATAAACTTGGAAAACTTTGTTTTGCTGGTTTTTATTGGGTTAAGAAATTAGCCTCAAATAAAGTATTTATGTTTTATGTTTATACCCTTAAAGGATGTTATTAATTTAGTCAAAAGTTTGTAACGCAGTGATGAAGTCATTTTCGACCCTATAAAGTGTATGTATTCCTACTCAGCTTCAACAGCCGAGGCGATCTAGCCTTGACCGTCCGTTATTCATTTTGTTTATTTATTTTTGAAGCTATCTACTTTGCAGATAAACTTACTTTCTGATCTCATTCGTATATATGTAGGAATTAATCAAATCAAACAAATATATCAAAATGGTTCTATAGGAACAATTGAAAGAAAAATTAGTAAAAGAATTTAAACATATTAAATTAAATTAAATTAAACATATTAAACATATTTTCATCTACTTAGAGATCTGGCTATTTTTGATCAACTTAGAATGTTGGTTTTAATTTAATGAAAATCAGAGGACTATGTCATATAGCTGCCATAGAAAAAATCGTAAAATATTGAGTAAAATGTAAGTCCCAAATCTAAAACGTTACTGTAAAACTAAAAATATTTCAAGTATAGGTAATTGTACTGAAAATAAGTATTTCTTAATTATTCTTAAGCATTTACTCTAATTTAAATTGTATGTTATTTATTAATTTCAACCATAAGATACATTTCGTAATATTTTGAAATAGTGTTAAAATTTCATTAAAACCAATTTATTATAATATGTAAAAATGCTTAAAAAGTCTTTTTTTAAGTTTTTCTTTTCTTTTACCAAAAAGAATCGAATCGGAAGGGTAAACAAACTTCAATGTGCCGAAGTTAGCTTCCTTTCTTCATTGTTCATTCTTCACTCTTCATTCTTCATTCATTTATTTATTTTAATGGTGAATATATTTTAACCTTATTTTATTTCCAAATCCCACTTTTTTTTACTGATACTACTTTTATAAATCCCCGAACCTTGGGTCACAATACCCGAAAAGTCTCACAGATAGCAAGATTTTTCCGAGATTTCCGATTTTTCCCCCCAAAAAAAATCAACCTGTTGAAGGTTCTCCCAGCTCCAAGTTGCAAGCCCACAAAGACGCCGCTTCGAACACGGCTCGAGGCGAGCATGTTGCGAGCTCGATTGTTTACTCAAAATTCGATGTTAAGAATTTGGAACTCGGAATTCTCCAAGATTTCGAAAGATTTACTGAACACACACACAGCACACACAAAGTGTGTACTGTGCACACACACGTGTACACACACAGCTCGTAGCTGCTACTTAAGCTGCTCTAAATAATAAATTCAATTGTAATCGCCAAGCCAAGAGTCCGAGCGTTTATGTAAATACTTACTACACTCAGATCCTCAATTTGCCCCAAGGAGGGGAGTGTGCGTGTGTGCGGGGGGGGACCGAGGGAATTATCCTCCAATAGTCCGCCAGCGGAATGGCGAGATATATATGACAATAAACTCAACAAGTTGTTCTCGAAAACTGTCAATTAGAAGAGACGCGAGGCCCGAACCTCGAACCGTTGAGCTCTCTCGAGCCTCGAACCCAGGCACTCGAGTTGAGGCAGCAACAATTGTCCAAAATAAAAACACAACATGCAACATGCTGCATGCAACGCACATCTCGAACACTGTTGTTCCAGTGGCTGAGGCGGGGGTTTCTATTTATTAAAATTAAGCCTATGTATATATATATATAAAATATAATTTCATTTAAAAAATGTTCAAATAATAAACAAAAACAACAACAAATATATTTATATATAATTTTAATTGAAATTATATTTTATAAATATATGTATTAGGTTAATTCAAATACTTGACACCTACTTTAAGCACAAGACGATTCGATCCGGACTTGGCTTTCGAAAGCTATATAACTACAACTTCTATACCATCAAACTTAAAAATATTAATTATTTTGTTCTATTTTTTTCATAAATATATTAAATCCCTTTAAAGTTTTATTTTTCAACTTTTAATTAAAAAATGTAACTCTACACTAATAAAAAATATTAAATCTTCTTTCAAGATTTTGTGCATTCTTAAAATAAAATCTTAAAATAAAACCAAAAATCGTAATATAAGACTTAAAATTCTGGAACTACGAGATTTTAAGCTTCGTTTAAAACCAACACAACTTAAAAAAATGAAAAAATCTCAAAAGAAGACCAAAATATTCGTAACCAAAAGTCATGAAGAATGAACAAAAGTCTTGAACTTTTTTTTTCAGTGTATCATAGCTTGAATTTATAGTTAAAAATATTAGCACCGTTTATTTTTGTAGTCGCCAATTATTACTACACTAAACTTAAAAAATCAACTTAAGTTATATAAAAAACTGTGATCTATTTAAGAAAATTTAAGAAATAGTTTCTTATATTTAAATTTTTAAATGTAGAAATTTTGACTTAAATACTCATTTTATTTATTATACAATTTTATATGTACTTTGAATTTCTTTTAATGAAAAATGCGATATATCTATATAATTTTAAATTTTAAATTTAAATATATGTTACAATAAAAACATAATATAAAGAAATATATAAAAAATAAAAATGGCTTTAAAAGAAATAAAGTTTTATTATTTACATTTTAACTTAACAAAAAATCAAAGCATTTTTTGAATTATCAACTATTAGTTTAATTTTTAAGATTTAATATGTGTATACATATGTCTGCCTCAATTCGCAGTATCTAAGATATATTTTTTGAGTCGAAGGCAGCAGCTAGTAATTGTTTACATACATAAAGTTTATAATTTAACACTAGATTTAATCCGAATTAAATAAAATAAAAGATATATTTTATTTATATTTTATTTTATTCTTATCCTATGCTCATAACTTAATTTCTAGGTAAAATTTTCCTCAGTTTGCAATATAGAAAAAGAAAGATTTCCATTTGAAAACCCCCTTCTCCGCTACGCCACTGTGCCTACTCTGCTGCGTTGCAACGCAACGTCGCAACATCGCAGCGTCGAACTCGGCGCACGGGAGGCCGGAGCATGGCTCCGCCGTCCGGCAGCCGCTGGCGGCGAGTCAGTCGTGAACGGTCAGCCAGCGCGGCAGGGCTATTTAGATACTGACTCTGGTCCGAAGCCAAATCGAGCTCGACTCCGATCCCAATTCCGATGCAGATGCAGTTACGTCCAACGTGGACAGCGACGAGAATAACAATAAACGCTGAATTGCAAAGTTACTGCGAGAAATCCCAGTTTTTTTTCGAGTGAGTGCGCCGGTAAATATATATGTTATGTTTATTCCAAAGAAAAAATATTCCAATCATCTCTAGTCTTATGCTGTTTCCATTTTTTTTGCTGTGCTCCGAAAGTAAATCAAAATAAAACAAAACAACAACCGCAACGACAACAACAAGTATTTATATATAAAAAAGAAACAAAGCAAATAAGTGAAAATAAATAAATCGCAATCGCTAAATAAATAAATAAATAAGAAGTATGGAAAAAAATAATTGAAATCGAAGAAATGGCAAAGGGGCATTGACAGGAAAGGAAGTTTGGCAGACGCGAAAGAAAGCTGAACGACACAGTGGTCTCTGTAAATTTCTAGACAACGAAATCAACACAAACTATATATTTTTTAAAATCTAATTTTCACTGTAGACATTGGCATCTTGATAACTTATTTTTTTCCGGAAAAAGTAAATGGAAAATAAATAAAGTAAACAAGGGAATAAATGAACCTTTTCCAAGAGTCATCTAAAGGAAAGTTCATTCCTTCCAGTGTTCACTTCTTATTATTATATTTTTTATTTTCAATATTTTCTTTTCTTTAATTTTATTTGGGAATATAAACCTTCCAACCTTAACTTAATTTTTTTATTTATTAAATTTTCAATATTTTGTCTTCTTTAATTTTTATTTGGAAATATAATTCCCATAGGAAAGTTCATTCCTTCCAGCCTTAACTTCATTTATTTTTAAATTTATTTATTTTCAATATTTTTTCTTGTTTAATTTTGATTTTGCAACAACAACAACAATATTGTGTGTTTGGGGCCGTTGGCGGCTTTCGCCACTTTACGAGCAACTTCCTTTTTTGGCCAAAATAAAAAAATAAAACGAAAAAAACAACAACAAAACCAGTCTGGCCAAGACCTAGACAGAGCGAGATGGCGAATGACCATGGAGAGTGGCAGTGGGAGAGGGAGAGCTGATGTGGGGGGGGGGTCCGTTGGAGAAAGAGAAGTCCAGTTTTGAGGTCTCTCTCATATCGAAAATGTAAACAAAACGGCAGCAAACTCGTATTTGTTTATGACTTTGGCCAGGATAAAACCAAAAATGATTTGCTACGACTTCTCCGCCAGACATTCTCAAGTGTGACTCAAAAAACTGTTTTTCCGATTCCGCTGCCCCTGGAAGCCCCCCTGGAAGCAACCGTGGAAACCCCTGGAAACCCCCCCTCAAAGGCCCCGGTGAAAGTTTCCCCAAACTTGCAACTTAGAATTCTCTTCATTTTCGGGTTTCTTTATTTTTTGCTTGATAAATGAGTCGCCGGCGGAGGCCCCCGGGGCGGTAAATCATCTCTGCTTGTGGCACTGACAATTTCACAAATTTATATATTTGCCACAACACACACCGAAAAAACACACACAAATCCAGAGCCAAAAAAGTTTTCCACTTCGAGAACAAATTTTTGACTAAAATGTGACTCAAAAGTGGCAAGTAGCTGGAAAATTGGCCAGCGATCTGACCGCAATTAGTCAGTTTTCTCGTTGACAAATTGAGAAATTGATTGAAAGTGGCTGTTTTTTTATAAATTTTAAAATTATGGGAATTACTGATTGTTAAAATGAACAAAATGAACACACAAATGAACTGGAAAGTTTTCTTAAAATATTGGAAAGCATTTGACTGGAAGAACCAAGTGTTTTTAAATAAGTTTTCTTACCGCAAGTGAGAAATTAATTAAATAGATAGATACGCATTTTTTAGTTAAATATTAAATATGTTATTAAACAATTCAAAATATTTATATTGTAAAATATATTTCAAATTTCTTAATTATCAAAAAAGAATGAGCTTCCCCTCATATCAACTCAAGAAATGTTTTGCAAAAAGACTCGAATTATAAATATAGAACTATATAGAAGGCAGAATTATTAAAATATATTAAAATATTAGTTAAAAGTTAATTTCTAGCACCCCCCTTTTTTTAAACTACCTTCTTGGGTCTCCGATAATTTCTCGGCTTTTCGCTGACTCTCCAGAAACACACACACATACACACTTACATCTCAAATGGCAATCTGGAATATGCCAGGTATATCCAATTGCATGCCACATATGCAGATGTAATGGGAGAGTCGGCCCACTCAACCCCCCGTCCGTCCGTCCCCATTGGAAACCGACGCCCCTGCCAACTGTACCGATGATCTGCTTGCCTCATTGCCGGTTAGAAAGCCAATGGAACGAGTTTCGTTGAGTGTGCAACTAATTTTCTAAATGGTTGTCGCTGCTGATCGTTGAGCGTGGCACAAAAAAAAAAAAAAAAATACAATAACAAAAAAAAAACACAACACACACATTATTTATATGGCCAACGGCGCACAAAGAAAAACTGTCGCTGAAATTGGTCATCAAATTGGAAGGGTTTTGAAATCAAATAAGGTTCATCACATATTATATTTTATTTAGATTTTTTTTTAGTATTTAAAATTCTAGATAAAAAATACATTTTGCAGTTTTAAAAACAATTTTCGAAGGATTTATACAAATTACTAAGGCTAATATAGCATATAGGATTCCGGGCAAAATATATTTATTAGAAATAATAAAGCTGTTAAGATTTTTTTTGGTAAAGCTTTGGCTTTATATTTGAAAAATAACCAAGATTTAATTTTTTTTTAATTAAAAGTCCATTTTTAGGTTATCCCAATATTTTCAAATATTCTTAAAACTAGATTTTAACTGATCTTGAGAAAAATAAACCATATTTTCTCTTAAACTTTCCTCTTTCCCTTTAATATTCCAATAGAATGAATAATTACTTTCCCAAAGTTCCTGTTCCCATTGGAATATTTTGGCTTTGGGCTAAGAATTAATATGTTAATATAGCAAAATATAACCAACTTTCAGTTTGTGGGTGATATTTCCCCAGATTATAACCCATTCATCATTGCAAAGATCGGTCTGCCAGTCAGTTGTGAAGATTGATTGATTGAATTTTAATCAAATCTTCGAAATCCGATTCTTTTCTTTTCATTTGTCCGGATTTTCTTCTTCTTCTTCGCCTTTTTGGAGTGCGTCGTCATCGTAGAATGGTAGACGAAGGAGGAGAGCAAGAGGAAGAGCTACCAGAACCCATCGAAAAAGAAGAATCAGCTGAAGAAGATTTAGAGAGAAAGAGCGAGAGAGCGAGAGAGAGGGAGAGCAGTCAAGTTAATGGATTAGGAAGCGAGCACAAAAGACAGTCAAGAATCAAATCTTTCTCCCTCCCACTACTACCTCTACCTCTTCTAATGGAGAATTGGAGAGTTATCGGGAGAGAAAGAGATTGAGAGAGTGAGAGCTGAGCGACTGAGCGGAATTTGATGGCCAAAGGAAAGGTGAAAAGAGGCACAAGTTGGCTTAGATGATGATGATGACGTGTGCATAGGTGTGTATGTGTGCGATACCTGTTTGTCCACACGCTCACACACACACACACCTGTGTCGAATAACTAAACAGCGACCCGATTTCCAGGGCAGACAGAGAGGCCCATAGAGCGAGAGAGCGGGACAGATGAAGCAGCCAACAGATTAGAAAATAACAGAACCCAAGAATCTTAGCCATGCTCGTGGAGATCATTACAAATCTCGAACAAATCTCCAAGCTAAATCTTTAATAAATGTGTAGAAAATTCTTAAATACTTTTATAAAGTGTTATAATGGATATAACAGTAGTTTTTAGGGATTTCTAAATATATTCTTCTACATAAGACATGACTTTGCTTACAATGAAAGTTATTATTATATAAATAATTACTTTTGATTCAGTATTTTAGTATTAATATTTATTGAAATTTAAAATCTTAAGTTATTTAAGATAAAGTAATGAAATAAAACAGCCTCTTCAGATTCTTCTTACATTTTTAACTTGCTTATTTAAAATGCTAATTAACGTGATTTTTTTGTAGTATTTGTTAAGTCCGGTAATGCCAAAGTCGTGCCAGCAATAAACCCATTTTCTTTCTTTTCGCACCAAAAGAGTGCTATTCTTGGCCTCGCAACCGAACCAATTTAAATATCAAAAAAAGGTCCACTTGGGAAGCTGAAATGCGTGTTGCCCGACTAAGCCAATTATTTGTGGTATATGTTTTATGCTATATAGGCCGAAAATCGGTATGCAAAAACAACAGCAACAACGAAGGCAAGTGGTCTTCGTGGAGACAAAAATATGTAAAACTGTTCTCATTAAGTTCTCAGCAGATCATTATGATGTTTCGCTCTCTCTCTCCCTCTCTCTGGCTCTCCATGGTACTTGTATGAAATAAGATTTTTTTTTTGTTATTTTTTGTGGGATTTTGCCGGTTGCCACACCTGAAATTCAACTGTTGCGCTCTCGCTCGCGCCAAACGGCCGAAATGAAAGACTTAAACAACATACGTGTCTTGTCGGAAGAGCGCGAGAGCGGCAGCTCTTGCTCTCTCTCTCTCTTTGCCTCCTCTCTCCGTCGCTCTCTGATTTTAGCCTTGCTTCTTTTTCAGTTGGTTTCCAAAGGCGCGCCGTCGCAGTTCGAAAAACGAATTAAACTAAAAACCACCGACAAGTTTTTTAATAAGAGAATCTCATTAAACCGAAATAAGTAATTCCACCGCGCGCGTTGAAATAATACAGGGAATTGCGGAACCAATTCTTCTTGTTCTATTTTCTCATTTCTTTTTTTTTCAAGTGCCGCCAAAAATGTTAGTGTGATTTTTTCGTTTTTCTTTTGCGTGATTTCTGTTTGCCCTTTTGCCTGTTTCGTTTCGGTTTCTGTTTTGATTCTGGGTTTTCTCCACTTTACTTACCTGTTACACACAAATACAAAATTAAAGCAATTGCCAAAGGATAAAAATAAATAAACAAAATAAAAGGAACATAAGTGTGAGCACAAGGATTTTGGCTCTCTGCTCGCGCACGCTCTCGCTCTCGCGCTCTCTCTGGCTGTCTGGATTACGCTCATTTTTTTGCTAATGACAGGTAAGCAAAAAAAAAAACAAAAACAATAATGCAAATACAAATAAAAAGCAAAGCACACACACACACAAATGCAAAACTAGCAACTAGAAGAAGGAAAAACAATTTTAATGTAATTTTAATTGGTAAACGTGTTCGGTTTGCCGCCGAGACACACAAAAATGTGGAAAATAAAGACAAAAAAAGCAAAGAAAAAGAGAAGAAAATGATTTTGGTAAATATGTATTTGTGAATGCAAAGCGTGACATGAAGGTGAATAATCTGTTGTTTTGCCGGTTGATCTCTCAGTAAAGTTGTTCAGCGAAAACCTTCAATTCGAAGTCCTTCCAAAGTTTACCCTGAATCCTTAACCCTTGTTGAGAAGAGAAAGGCTTATTGTTAATCAATTTTCTCAGGAATATGATATATGGTACTTCCTGGACCCTTTCTTATATAGTTATTATTTACATAATTACAGCAGATCCATTACAAGAGTCGCTTCTAATGCGTAAAATAAATGTATATTTCTTTTAACTTATTTTGGTAATTATAATTCGTCTTCTAAAATGAATAATCCAACCGTAATAAGAATTTGTTGAATAATATTCTTCATATTTAAAATGCTTTTAAGCTGGAGTCCTACATTAAATTTTAAAGTAATTATAAATAAATAAAATATAATATAAGATAATATATAAAATCATATACAAAGTCAAATATATACAGAAATATGAAATAATATATAGAATCAAATATAAAAGCAAATATTAAAAAAATTAAGAATTAATTTTCTAAATAAAATAAAAGTTAAAATATAATATAGAATCAACTATGAAAATCAAATATAAATTGAAATAATAAAAAAACATAGAAAATAAAATGAACAATTAATTTTCTGAATAAAAAAAATTAAAGAAAACATAGAATCAAATGTTAAATAAAATATTATATCAAATATAAAATATAATATAAATCAAAATGAACACTTAAATAAAAAAAAATATATATATATAAATATTGAATCAAATACTAAATAAAATATTAAATATAATATGAAAATAAATATAAAATTAAATATTGAATCAGATATAAAATAAAAGATGATATATAAAATTAAATATAAAATTAAATGAACAATTAATTTTCTAAATAAAATAAAATAGAAAATCAAATATAAACTCAAATATAAATAAAAATATAAAATAAAATGAAAAATTAATTCTTAGATACCTTATAGAATCTCTAGATATATTTAAACCTTTTAGTATTCATTCCTACAATATTCACCAACCAATTTAAAATGCAACTAAATATGATATGGTGTAAAAAAATAATTAACAATAAATTACCTTAAATATAATGTATATATTCTCCTAAATCCTTAAATATATCTCATATTAAACCCCTTCAGTACATCCAACATTTTTCAGTTGTTTCAAGTGTGTCTTTTAGTCTTTCTATTTGTATTTTCTCAGCTCTTAACTTTAGTGGCATTCCCTTTTCGCTCATCAACTCGCTCTTGTTGTTGCTGCTCCCGCTGCTGGGCTGCATTTTCTGCGCTTTTCAGTTTAGCCAATATATACCCCCCCCCCCCCCCCCCCTGGGCCTGCCCCGAAACGGAAAACTTGGTGATTTTCCTTTTCGTTCTGTCTCATTGCCTTTTGCTCTCCCGCTCGCCTCCAACTGATTTTTCTCTGTCTTTTCCTGATGGCAATGCATTTGGAAGCAGATCTAACAAGATTTTTCTTTTCTTACAACAACAACAGCAGGGAAAACCAGCATTTTCCTCTTCTGTGAGATTACCCCCACCCCCTTGTGTGTGTGTGTAAAATGTTTTTGTTGTCTTGCCGCTGATTAAATTGTTTGAGAACTTTCGTTTATAATTTGATGCGCTATCTCGCTCACGCGCTCTTTTGGGGGGGAAAACTCGTGGCCACCGCCACCCACTCGGAGGTTTTCCCAGCCCCCCAAAAATGCCGCCCACCGTATTTAGTTTCATTTCTGTGTGCAATTAGGCAGCATTTATCTCGTTTAAATTTGCGGCAGTTTACGAAGCTCAGCGGGTCCCGCTTATCACAAAAACCCAAACAAAGCACAAAAGATGCGTGGGCGAGGTGGGGAGGGGGTGGTGTTGGGTGGTGAGGCTAGGGAGCGGGAGGGATACACTGGACAAAAAAGTGGAGGCGATGGAAGGATGTGTTATAAATTAATATGAAAAAAATTAAACCAAAAATGAAGTCAACTAAACTAAAATTATATTATTAATCTTTGCCTACTAATAACAAAAGTTTCGATAACTTAAGCAATTCTTACTTCAAATTTATCAGCTAAAAAATTCTTAAAAGCAGTTTAATAAAGAAAAACAACACAATTTCTTATGAAATCGAATTAATAATTGAATTTTTAAACCAGTATTTAAACAAATAACATGTCAAATTCAAAAACTCTTTCTTTTTCTTAAAGCCGAAGTTTTTTACAATTAGTATTTAATTTTAAACTAATATTTAAATGTTTTAAAGTTGTAAAACTTAAGCTAAAACTATTAAAAGTTTTAGGATGATTAGTATATGTTTTTAAATTAATAGTTAAACACTCTACAAACATGTTTTAATGTTATAAAACTTTAGCTAAAACCCTTGAAAGTTTTAGAATGTTTAGTATATATTTTTAAACCAATATTTAAATGTTTTAATGTTATAAAACTTAAGCTAAAACTATTGAAAGTTTTAGTATAATTAATATATATTTTTAAACTAATATTTAAACACTATAAAAAAATGTTTTAAAGATATAAAACTTAGGCTAAAACCCTTGAAAGTTTTAGTATGATTAGTATATATTTTTACACTAATATTTAAACACTCTTAAAGAAAGTTATAAAACTTAAGCTAAACCCTTGAAAGTTGTAATTCTGCAACATTTGTTCTCAGTGTTAAAAGCAGGCTTGAAGGCTGATGAATGCCTGGCCAAATTTAACTTGAAAGTTTTTGGAGTTTGTGGAAAATTTTGGATCTGAAGGGGAGATGTGTGCGAGGTAAAAGAGATTAGAAGAAGTTTGGCTTGTAAAGTAAGGAAAGGACTTTTTAATAATTTTCAAACTAACCACAGATGGACAAGAGATTTTTAAGACGAGGTTATTCCTTCAAATTAAAGTTAAATATTATATTATTTTATTTTCAATATTATAACATATTTAAGGAAAGCCCCCAAGTTTTGGTAGTCTTTACAAATTAATTGCAGTCCCTGAAAATTGGTAATTTCCCCTTGCCGGAACCCCATCAAGGGATCCCATTGAGGCCTCCTTCAGGAGACCCTAAGCCTCCATACGGAGAAGTCCCCCTTTCTGCTGCTCTGCTTTCCCCGTCGAAAAGGTCTCCATTACAGACCTACTTACTCAATTGTTTCTCGCTCACTTCACAATGGCAGGCAGTCAGGCAGAGAGGCAGGCAGACATGGCCACGCCCCCGTCTCCCATTTTCCGGGAAGCACCTTCAGCCTTCGGAGGAGGTTCGATTCTAATGCATTTCCAAACCCTGATGGCAATTGAAATGCTGCTGCAGTGGAAGAAGCAGCACCAGCAGCAGCATCATCATCATCATCATCGTCATCTCCTCTTGTTCCGTGTGGCATGTCATCATTAGGATGTCGTCTGTGCACTATAAACTCCACAGATACCCTGCTTTTAGGGGGGAGTATTATGCCAGGCTCTAGTGTGATTTAATTAAATGGATTATTTATTTATTTGCAACATAATAATTTATATAGATATATATTTAAAGCGAAATTGAGAAACTTCTTCTTTTAATTTTAGTTTGATTTGTTTTTGCGGTATTTGCGGCAGTGATGGGTATCTATGTATCTGTCCCTGCTGCCTGTCTGCCAGATACTTGTTGTATTTTTGGATAGCTGCCTCAACAGCCCCCTTGTCCTGTGCCGGTTGCTGTTCTGTTCTGCTTCTGTTTCTGCGGCGGCTCTAATGCATTTTTCATGCATACATTTAGCAAACGTTCGCCAATCAGACGATGCCGCTACTTGATGCCTGTCTCTCAGTCTGTCTCCGTCCCTGCTTCCACCTCTTTCTATAGCCCCCAACCCCGAGACCAACCCGAACCCAGTACCATCCTCGACCTCGCCACCTGTCTCTCCAAAACTCAACTCGACTGCAGTTTTTTGGTATTTGTCATGTTGACAAATTGCAATGCCAACCAACATATGTGGAACTGCTGTGGAAATTCAAGGAGCGGCCAGGAGGGGGCTTTAAGGGGTTAAGGGCTAAGGCGGCATGATAGGGGACGGTGAGGGGGGTTGGGGGGTGGTGCTGATTGAGGGGCTGCCGCTCACAAGTCCCAAATCCATATGCAAATGCCATTGACAGGTGGGCAGGCGCAGGTAATCTGCATGACAATCTTTTTTTCTGCTCCTATTTTTTTTTGTGTGTCCTCACTGGTTGAATTGAGTAAAAGCACTGAGAGAAATTTCAGGAAATTTAAATTTAATTAAAATAATAAATAATCTTTCAATTTGGTATATCGTAGAAAAAGGTAGTTTTATACAGAAACAAAGTTATCGGTGTAAATTTTATATAATAAATATCGTTAAGTTTGATATATTGAAACTTGACTATCGAATAAAATTTTACATTTAAAGTTGAAACTTGGTATTATTGAAAAACTATCCATAAATATTGAAAATATTGTAGACCTAGAAATATCGATATTTTAAATATAAAAAATATATTATTAAAAATATTGTATAGTTTGATAATTTTAAAATATTACTATCGCAAATTATATCACTTAAAGTTGAAAGTAATCGATAAATGTTGAAAATATTGTAGAACTAGAAAAACCGATATTTTAAATATCAAAAAATGTTGCATTTAATACCGAAATTTTGATATTAACGATATAGATACGAAAAATGTTAATTAAACTTATTTTGATTTTATTTGTCAAGTAAACTAAAGATTTATTCAAAAATATATCGATGACTATATCGATTTTTAAGTGAAATATCGATACAGGAGCTATATTTTCAATTTGCTTGCATTTTAAAAGTCATTTTTTTTTGTTTAATTGTTTATTTTATGACAAATGTTTTTTTGTTTTGATGGATTCATTTTCTTTCTTCTCTAAATTTTGTTTTACTGTCTTACATTTCCTTAAATTCTCTCAGTGTAATGGCTAAACAAATTTAAACCTTTATTGGGGACAGAATTTCACTGATTCGAACCAATTTCGACTAGAATGCAATGCCAGGCATTCCGTTTAGTACATCTCTCCCCGTGCGATTCAGCCAGATTGCTCTCGAACAATTGCATTTTAATTGCAGTTACAATTGCCGCACTTTCCCCATTATGTACACACATGAATACATATATATTTATCTATATATAGATATATATATATACCTATGTCTATATAGAACCGGGCCCAAAATGCTAATCAAGTTTCGGCCGCTTTCCGCTTCCGCAGTTGATTTCCATCCGTTAATCGCTGGTGTTTTTGGGGGCTTTTGCGATTTTTCAAAAGCTTCTGAGAACGCGACGGGAACGGGGGAACGTGTAGAATTTGCGTATTGCAATTATCGGCGATATCTCCCGTGTTTTATTTTGTTTATTTTGTGGTTTTGCTTGGGCCTTGGACTGCCGCCGATGATGAGAGAGATGATGATGATGATGATGATGACGATGAGATCATAGCCCAAAAGGCGTTCATTTTCGGGCAAGTCGATGTCCAAACAGTAAGAGTCTTTGTTTGTTTTCTCAAGGAAACAGGAGCCACTCTGTGTTTTTGGGGGGCAAATAAATAAATATAGCACAAATTTTAAAACAAATTGGCGAAACGTGAGCGACATTGCCAAGCAGACACACCATAATTTTTGCGTGAAAGCGCCGGGTAAATATTTATGAGAGGAAGTGCCCAAGAGATTGCCAAGCGATTAATTTGAAAGATTTGTAATTGAAAGGCTTCGCGCGGATATTTGTGACCTCGAACTTGCCCAAAATTGAATTTGATTTATTTTCAATAAGCCTTGAGCTGTCGCAGAACTCAAACTTCTGAACTTTGTTTTCAGATAACATATATTTACTTTCAATTGAATAAATCGCTGTACACTTTGTACACACGATTTGACGATTTGAGAGATTAATTCATTTTTCCCCCCAGAGCCAGTTTCGTTCTACCAACCGGCGAGGCATTAGACAATTACGTTTCATCTTTCTTTATTTTTTTGTTGTTGTATTATTAATTAACAACTGTGCTCGGGGTGTTGATGCGACGACAGAGAGACACTCACGTGAAGCACCTCTGGGATTGTTTTCCAGGAATAAAGTATACAGATAATTTATTTGCTAATTATTTAAAGCCACAATTTGCAAATAATATCTATAGACTGTCTATACAATCCGAGAACTGTGACTGTGCCCACATATACATATATATAAATATAGACACAGATATCTTTATATATATGTATATACACATGTTCGAGTAGAAATTCCCCCCAGCCCAGAATTATTCCAGTTTTTCGCCCCGCTCTACCCGCCATTGGGGGACTTTGTTGGTCTCCAAACAGGTCTCGAAGCAGCTCGGGATCCCACTCCAAGGCAAGAAAAAAAATATATATAAAAAATAATACGGAAAAAAAAAGAAAGAGTAAAAAATGGAGGGAAAAAAATCAAGCACTACGGCAAACTTAATTAGAAACAACAGCAACAACTGCGGCGGGCCAAATAAAAATTAGAAATCTTGAAATGTTGCTAAAGTTGTTGAGCATCTGTAGTGAATACGTGGCTCTGGCTCTGGCTGTTCTTTATTATTCTTTGCAAAAATACAGAAAAAACAGAAAAAATAGAGGAAAAAAAAAAAGTTTATAAAAAGCCAACTTCGCGGGCCTTGATTACGGCTTCTATTCCACTCCACGTCACTCCTCGCAGTCATGTGAATGTGTGGCTTATGCTAATTTTATTTTATTCCATTTTATTTTATGTCGCCATAATTGTCGGCGGCCCGCCAAGACGGCTCGAATAATTTTAATGGAAACAATAATTCTGCTATAATTATTGTTTTACAAAAGTCAAAAGAATTAAAAGAAATTGTGAACTTGAATCGAGATCTTTCCCTGCCTTCCACAGATCGCTTTGTTTCAAACTTTGGCTTTGTTTCGGGAATGATAATGATATCATTGTGTCAAGCCTCTAAAAATGTGACTAATCTTCCAGTAGCTTTGATTCAAGTCCAACTAATTAATCAATAATCTTATGTGCTGGATCGTTATTAAGTTTTCAATGGCATTGTTACCGGACTAATACAGGCCATCAATCATCTGCCTATTGGACTTACAATTCCTTTTTTTATATCGATGAGAAAAGCTAAAAGTGAAATTATATCGATACAGCATTTTATGTACCGATTATAAGTTGTTTTGTGGTATTTAAGGTTTTTTTAATAATAAAATATTGAGTCTATTTATAAATACATCCAGAAAAACCGATTAATAAAAGACAACTGTGCGTTGTCTCATATATTCGGATATATGAATTTTAAGTTCATTTTGAGCATTGTTACAATGTTTTATTACGAATATATCGATAAACATTTTATCGATAAACAATTTATCAAAGACAACTTTGCATCGGAAATGGCTTGTCACTTGTTATCGAAAATATCGAAGCACTTTAAGTATCGATTATGAGATAATTCTTGGTAGTTGTATAAAAGGGATCTATCGAATTTATTAACAAACAATCGATTTATTAGTAGGAACTCTGAACAGAAGATTTTATTGTTTCATGTTTTTGGATATATCGATGAATTTTAAGCTCAGATTATGTAACTAAACGGCATTTAATTGTTTGGGTACAGATATATGCATAATATTTACGAATATATCGAGGAAAATATATTTTTTGTGGAAAACTGCAACGGAAGTTGCACTGTCGCGTGTTATCGGATATATCGATGCAGCTCCACGCTTCCCGCCATATATTAATTAGAGACCGCCTTGTTAGCGCATTTTCGATGTCACAAACTTTTGCGGACTCCCTTTTTGTAATTGAATATACTTTTCGGTCAGAACATATAGTTATCGGAGGGGCGGGAAGGAATGGGAAGGCAAGGGGGTAAAATCGACACACAATCTGAACTCTGGTGGCCTGCCATTTGGATTTGAATTACTGTCCGATGGAATAATGAAAAAGCTGGGAAGATGAAACTCGGTAACTCGGAAACCTTTGCGCAAGTTAATGAATGAGCTGACATTTCGGTTCAGTTCGGTTCGGTTCGGTTCGGTTTGCTTCAGAGCCAGAGGGCAAAAGTTCAAATATTGGTTTGCATCAGTTTACACACAAATTAAAAGTACCGAAAAGCTGCAAAACTAAAAAGTAACATGCCAAAACAGACCGGGACAGAAATGCCACACGGAAAAAGTTTGGTTAACTAAAAAGTTTGCACCGTTTTCGGGGCCCTTCTGCCAACCAAATTCTATATATATAAATATATATATATATACATATAGAAAACCCAAATCGAATTCGTACGTACCTGGTACTTCGATTTCCCCACAAAACTCACGATTCGGAAGAGAGTTTCTTACTTGAAAATGTACGTACATGCGAAATGTGTGAAAATTGTATGAACGTGACTCTGCCTGGGACTTAAATGTAAAAAATATATTTGTATTTCGTGATTTTTGGCTCAATTATTTTTGTACCAGCAAAGATCACGACATTACAAGCTGAAAATTTATCTCTATAGTTGGTTTTTTTATCAGTGAGTCATAACAAAAATTATATATAATTATATTCATGGAGTGATCATGATAACATATGAATTTCTAGTTAAGGTTTGAGCCAGGGGAAAAGTAAATATAATTGTTGTAAATTGTGCTTATATAATCTATTAATTTTAATTCCATTAAGCACTCAATACTGTCTTATAAAGTTCAGTAATATTTTCCTATATCGGAACTTCATCCTCAGCTATTTTTTCTTTAATTTAAACACCTGGCATCCCCAGTTTCCTGGCCACAGAGCGGGTACCCAATGTACATAGTACTGGAAAACTTATAGACATAATTACAACCGTGGCTGATATACCAGGGACGCAACAACAATGGCCACAAATTTTTTGTATGAGGAGCATCGGTGGAGCGTCGAGCGAAGAGCAAACTAACCACAATGAACTTTGCCAAACTTGGCTGCAGAAGCCCAGCAAAAACTGAGAAAACCCAACCAAAATGTCAAAAGCCAGGAGCAAAGAAGATGAAACTGAAAACTGAAAACTGAGTGCTCAGAGCTGAAAGCTGGAAAATACAAAATACAAAAAGAAAAGAAAGTAAAGCCAAAACTGTGGCTGTAGCTCTGTAGCTGAAATGTGAAACTGAAACTGCGACGACCTTGCCCCGAGTGCCAAATAAAAGTCGATCATAAATATTTGCCTAAACAACAACAAAAGCCGGGGCCAGGAAAATAAAGCAAACTTAAATTAGCCATCAGCCCCAGTTCGGTGCAATGTTATCCCGACCGTCGAGCTAAAAAATTTGTGTGCCATAAAATGTAAATAACGGTGGCAAAGGACCAGAGGACTCCCAGCTGCAGCAGAAGGCAAGACAATGTGGCAGGACGACCAGACCGCCTCCAGATGCTCCCCTAAAAAACCAAAAGAAACAAGTAAAAAAAAAAAAACGAGAAGTTAAATGAAGATATTTGTTACAGTCAGTGCACCTTGAAATTGTTCTGCGGCAACCGAAAAACCCCACGAAAATTCAGGCAAACAAACTCAAGAGTCCCAAACCAAGACTTGATGATTTCACTGCGGGAAAAATCCTTGATCAAAGGTGATTTTTAGCTACAATTAGCTTGCCTGAAAATAATATCTTTTGGTAAATAATATATTGACATAAAGTTGTCTCAAATTATATATATATATATTTTAGAAGCTCAAGCTCAAGGTTTTTTATATGAATTTGTTTTTCTCCCCGTGCCTTGGCCATGCTGATCGGGTGTGGCAGACTGGGGAGTCACCTGTGATAAGGTGAGCAGATTTATTGGGCTGAGTTGCAGCAGCAGCAGCAGGAAAGGCAGGAAAAGCTGCTTGGAATTGAGTGCTGCAAGCAGCTTAATTTTCTTGAATATTTTTTCCTGTCACTTGTTTGTGGCATGCTATAGCTAAAGCTTATGTTCAAATATCTTGGGATCAATCAATTTGCAAGTATTATTGGGATTTATTTATATCTAAATATAATATGCAAATATTATTATATATTATTAAATATATAGTGTTTTTATAGTCTTTATTTAATTAATGTAAATCTTTGAGGGATCTTTGATGGAAATATATATATAAAATGATTATTATAAATAAATATATGTTTAAAATGAAATAAATAAATAAATATTTAAAATAATAATATATTTATTATATATATTCTGACAGTTAACAGCCTTTTATGCATATTTTTTATGGAAATCAGCTAAAATTTCGGAAATGTTACTTCACGGTCGCCACCCTAATATTAAATTTATTATATTTTCATATATATAATTATAATATCTACTATTTTTTCATCACGATTGTCAGCTAGTATATATTGTTTTTGAAAATGGATATATATATTCATAATTTTCCCTTTATAGGGTATTTCCGTAGTCCACTCAGGTGGAGTTTACCTTTTGTTGGATGTGCGCTCCTTCAGCGAATCTTGTGTGTATTATTCCAGCTTATTTTGCTCGCTGCTCAGATATCTTTTATAGTCATATCCTGCTGTTTCTGCTTCTGTTTTCTACCCCCCCTCGTCCTCTATTTGGGGAGTTGGGTGATTTCTAGAGGGGCGAGGTTCTGCGGAGTGCCAGAGACAGATTATCATCAGTGGGCAACTTTATTAGTGTCATTAGATGCAGTCAAAGCGCACGGCATGGAGCAGAAAATGCTGGCCATGCGATGCCAGAAAACTCCACTTTATGTTCTCTAGACCCCCCCTTCCCCCTGCCTGTCCCGGAAGACCACCATTCCAATTTTCCATCGTCTTTTGCTGGTTTTCCCAACTCCGTTTTGTGCTATTTTGTCTCTGTTGTTGTTTCTGTTGTTGTGAAACGACTAACTGCAAATTAGTAGCTACTTCTAGCAATTTATCTGAGCATTGTATGGATCTGACATGGGTGGAGCAAAGGGGGGGAGCAGCAGGCAGGGGCAGAGCGACTGAGGGGGGGCACTTTTCACGAAGAAAAAGAGAGAGAGACTAACAGCCGTCGGATTGGAGTCTCATTATGAATACGCGTTCGCAGTTTGGACACTGACACAGGCCGACAGAGACGGACAGGGCCGAGCACGGTGCCATCATCATCACAGTCATCATCATCATCATCATCATCATCATCATCATCACCCTCATCCTCATCCTCATTCTCATCTCCGTCTTCTTCTTCTTTTTCGTCAGCCGCATCTGCAATTGTATCTCCGCCGAAAACCCAAAAACTAGAAACGTTTCAAATGCCATGCCATGTGCAATGCCTCAAAGATGCACTCGGCAAAAAACAGAAAAAACTAATTTAAATTTATTTAAATTGCATTAAATTTTAATTTATTAAATTTAGCAATGAGTGTGCTGTAATATAGCATGTATAAATAATGAAATATATATTATAAATGCTTTCGAAAAATATATTTAATTTGAGAAACATTTTGATATTGTTTTTTAATACTTGTAAGCCTTTTTAAATTTGCTTAAAATATGTATATCAAAAAGAAAAATCTTTTATAATCCATTCACAAAATATATCCTATTGAAAATGGTCTCAACTCTTATATATCGGAAATTAAAATATCGAAATACAGCGTATTTAACTTTATAATATCGATAAAATAAACAGCTTTTATTTTTTCCTTTTTATTTTTATTCTACCAATATATCACACAGAATATAGATTTATCTCACATTTTGTATATCCTAGCCTTTAAATATTGAATTTACATATCGACTTAAGCTGCAAATATCAATACTGTATAGATTTATCGATATTTTTCAGTATTTTTACAATTATTTTGCAAATTCTTAATAATATTTTCCTCTTTCTCTTGGTGTCTGCTCCCATTTCTCTGGCTATCTCCCTGCATCATTCACCATCTCTGCATCCATCTTTGCTCAAATGTGTGTGTATGTGTGTGTGTGGTAGGTGGGGGGTGGGGGTCGTTGAGGGTCGTGTGTGAGTGTTTCATAAATTTTGTATGCTCATTATTTTCGACTATGCGAGAGATGGCAAAAAGGTGCGGGTCCCTGTGCCTCTGACTGTTTTACCTTCCCCTTCTCTTTACCTTCACTTTGCCCCTGTTTTTCCCACTCCCCACCCCTTCTCTCTCTTTCTGTCCCGCTCACTAGTGCTTCTTCCTTGCACACCCTCGCAGCCCCTCGATTTTCCCAGCCCGTTCACCCTTATATCTACCATTATTGTTTAGCTCTCTGGCCCGCTAGTCGCCGCCGCTGTTGTTGCTGTTCTTGTTGTTGTTGTCTGGCATCCAAAAATTTCAAGTGATTCAAAGTTTGCCATGTGTGTGTGTGTGTGTGCTGGTGTACACCGGTGTGTGTGTGTCTAAGGGTATGTGTGTGTCTGTGTCTGGTGGCAACCTAATTTTTTGGTTTACGTTCAGTTTTAATGGGCTTGGGAGCCCGTCAACGTAGCTCTCCCTCTTTCCCTGGTTGGTTATAGTTGTTGTTGGTTTTTATAGTTGTTGTAACTATTGTTGTAGTTGTTGTTGTTATTGTTGTTGTTGTTATTGTTGTTGCCAGCAGCATCCTCATCAACAACAAACGTAGGTAGCTAAATTATAGCAACAACAAAGCGAAGAAATAGAGAAAGATGGAGGAGTTACCAGCTAAAACTACCACACTGAGAGAAATTTAAAGTTAATTTTATTAAATGAAAAAAAAACAAATATATTTTATACCTTTGCAGGGTATTCTAATGTTAGCGAACAATTTGCAACCTAGTGAATGAATCATTTGAGACCATAAAAATCATATAGACTCTTGATCAGCATCAGCAGCCGAGGGGATCTAGTACCCATTTACCCCTTTTTTCCAGAAAACCTGTTAGGTTTTGTATTATTTAAATTTTAGAAAATTAAAAAAAATCTAAATGAGTTAAAATTATTTTTATTTAATCAATTTTTAAACCTAGTAAGAATTGGTACAGATAACCTTTCCGAATTGAAACTGAAATGCATTTTTGGATTAGTTATAATTGAAGTATGAGTATTTGTATATCAATTGAATTGTGTGCATTATAAAACAGAATAATATATTATAAACATTATATTTTTTGACTTCAATTTATTCAATTTATTATTTTTTTATCAATTGAATTGAATATATTATAATACATAATAATATATTATAAACATTATATTTTTTGTATATTAATTAATTCAATTTATTTATATTTAACCATTTTTCTTTGTGTCATTTTTACAAAGTTTCTCCCACACTCAGCCACCCCATCCCTTGATCATTCTCTTCATCTCTTCATTTGCTAAAAAACAATTGTTTCTTGTTTATGGCCCAAAGGCAAACATTTTAAATTTCGCTCTCCTTTTTGGTTGCCGGTTTTCGTTTTCATCTTCTCTTTCTCTTTTATTTTTTTTCGTATCTATTTTTTAGCATAAAGTTTGGTTTTGAAGCGAATAGAGGCTACAGAAAATAAAATATTTTTATATAGAGACAGGAATTACTAATTATTTAATTACTTATTCTTAAGTTATATATTTTTGTAACAATATGTTTAAAATATATTTTAGAACAAACTGATTAAATTATATGGCGACACATATCATATAGCTTTGAATTTAAAGCTTGCTTAGAAGCTGCTTAATTTTTTAATTAAATAATAGCATAGTCTGGCTTTTATCTATGGTAAATATTTAATTAGAAAATATGTGACTGCAGGGTTTGCTTAAATATAGTATATATATTTTTTTTGCCAGCACTGGTAAATATTTTTCCACTTAATAAATTTGATTGCTGTGGCCGCTTTCTTCGCAAGCTGTTGGTCTTGCTCTCCGTTGCACATATGTTGCTGTTGTTAGCTCGATGTTGCTGCTGCTGCAGCCTGCTGCCTGTTGCTGTTGCAAGTGTTGCTGGCGTTGTTGCTGCTGCTAATTGCATTGTTGTTGGCAAAGTTGCTGATGTTGCTGGTGTTGCTGCCGCTGTTTGCACTGATGTTGCTGCTGGTGTTGCAGCTATTGTTGCTGCTGCTGCTGCTGCTTCTTTCTCCTTGCCGATGGCTCCATATGGAGCTGAAACTTTTTATGTTGCCGCGGGGCAAGTTGCTGCTGCTGCTGCTACTGATGCTGCTCCTTTTGCTCCTGCTGCTGCTGCAGCTCGCATTAATAGTCAGTTAGTATGCACGGTAAACGCTCGCGGTCTGGCTAGTAAAAAAAAGGAACAAAATGGTTGGCTGGATCAACTTTTTTTATGATGTTTAAAATAGTTTTCGGCGCTTTTCACAAAATTTGTTCTCTTAGTTTTTTAGTTTTTTAGTTTTGTGGCTTCCTCTGGGGGCCCAAAATCAAATGCAATTAATTAATGAACAAGTTAAACAAAGCAGGCACAAAATCAAACATAAGATAAACTTTGGCCCGCCACAACTTTTCACATAAAAGAGAGATGTGTTCGAATTTCAAGTGCTGAATTATGGAAAATGTTTGCCCAGACTCTGAAACTGAATCGAATAATGCCTCTTCAGACTTGACTTCCCTTTTTAGCTAGTCTTATATGTATGTATGAGTATGTACGAGTACATGTACGTATACACTCGGACACTTACCAAACGATTTCCGTTTCCTGTGTTCATTAAACTGTCCGAAAAAGAAAGCGTCGACCGCATGGATACACGATACTCGGATACTTAGATACTCATCGCTGGCCACAATTACAACAAATCCAAAAAAAAAACACAAAATCGAAAAAAGAACTAAGCAAAAAAAATAAAACACACAAAAGGCACAAGTTAAATAAATGTTTAAAGAGAAAAATTAAGACGGTTTTTTAGGGCTTAGAAAAATGTACTTGTCAGTTATTTAGGAGGGTTAAAAATTAAGAACTATATATAATATAATTTAAATATTATATGAAGTAACATTAGGCAGAGTTTCATAAATTTTGCATACATTTTTATATGATTTATCTGCCTTTCTCAAATAAATTTAATTAAATAAAAAACTCAGCTGAAATACTTTTTTTGTTTAATAAACTTTAGATAATAGCTTGCATTTTTTTACAATAAGCTATTAACAAACAAAATACTTGTCTAAAATATAATAAAAATACTACATGATCATTTGGAATTTCCCTTAATTGTTATTAAAATCTTCAAAGATGTATCTGCGACTGTAATGGCGAATCTGTGATTTACTTGACGAGCTTTCATTACACAATCTGCCATTTGCTATTTCTCTTGGCCATTGAACATCATTTCGCACATGTTTGGCTTGAAATAGTTGTTGTTTTCTACCTATTTTTACCTACTTTTTTTTTAGTTTTTTTTTTTTTTTTTTTGGTTTTATTGTATTTGCTGGTCGCTAATGTATTCAAAAGATATCGCAGAAAACAAACGTGGATACAGATACAGATACTTGTCAGCATTGTTGCTGCTTCGCCTGTTGCTTTGAAGCTTAGACCCCACTCCTCTCCTCTCCTCTGCTCCTCATGCACCCTCTGCCCCCCCCCCCCCCCCCCCCCCCCCCCCCCCCCCCCCCCCTACTGCCACGCCCCCTGTCGACTGTTAGCCGCCCCGACGCCCCCCTATTGGCCAGACCAGAGGCCACGCACACACCGCAATGTGAATGACCCTTTTGTCGTCTTCTCCTTCTATTTATCTTTCGCTGGATTTTTCAGTGTGTTTGGATTTTTTTTTGTCTTCTTTTCCTTTTTTATTTGACTTTTTTTCGTATTTTTTTTTTTACTTTTCCCCTCTTTTTTTTGTTTTTTGGTTGTTGTGCGGTTATTTCTACAGAGATTTTTCTAGCCTGCTTTTGTCGCTGGTTCGTTCGCTGTTCATTTGTTTGGCCAGGGAAAATAATAGAAAATTGTACACGGCAAGAAATTTTGTAGTTATTAACTTTCTAATTTTATATATTAATTTTTTGTATTTTTAATTATATTTATATATATTTTTTTGAATATAATATAAAACAAACAATGTCAGTCAAGGGTTTTGATTTGGTTGTTATGTAATTCGGTTAAAAGAAATATAAATTACATATTATATTTTAAATTTTAAGTATTAATATATAAAAGAGAATTTAACTAATAATAATTAATACCTAAACTTACATTTTTTATAAAATAAACAATGTCATAAAGAAATTTGATTAGGTTTTTATGTAATTTGGTGAAGAGAAATGTGTAATACAAATAATAAATAAATTTATTGATTTCTTTAATGAGAGAAATTTTTTATTATCATAATTAATACTTAAAAAATATATTAAATTTAATTTTTTTCATAAAACACACAATATTAGTTAACTTTGTTTATGATAATGACAGATTATGATAACAGAAATATGTGATACATATTATATTAACATTTTTAAGTATTTATTTAGAATAAAAAAATTATTTATTAACATATTTAGTACTTAAAATATATTAAATTCAAAATTTCATACATCTATTCAGTTTTTTCTTTTGCATAAATGATTTGGAAAATACGTTTAGTTTCAATCAAATCATAAATACTTTTTAAAAATATTTCTAACTGTGCAAAAATTTTGTTTTTCTTTTTTGATTAAAATAAATATATATTCTTAATATAAAATATTAAAAAAAAATTTCTCAGTGTAGAAAATTACGAAGTGCGCGACCGTATGTAAACTGAAACCTCACATTAGCCCGCAAGGGGGCCAAACCTGGCTAACTGGGCAACAGGTATGAAAAGCCAACTGCCACTGTAAGGCCCAGAGACAGAGAAAGAGACAGAGAAAGAGGGAAAAAAAAGAGAGAGAGAGAGAAGTATGGAGGAAGAGAAAGAGAGCGTTAGAGGGTGATCTATTAAAATAATTATCGATGCAGTTGGCCTGCAATCATTTTCTATGGCTTCCCATTTTGCATTTCGCAGAAAATCTTTATTGTTGCATGTGTGCCAGCGAGGGTTAAAGAGAGGGTTAAGGGAAGGTTACGTCTGCAGTGGAAGAAATACATTCGAATTTTGATGTATATCATTCTAATATTAAAAATATGTATTACAAAAAATCTAAAGATAAAGCCTTAGTTTTTTATATAAATTCTTTTCAAGATTTCTGGCTTTCTTTCTCGTGACCAAAGCCACGTGATTTCTGCAGTCTTTGTTCTCGGAAAGAACCCGCCAAAAATGGGTTAAGCTCGCGCCGAGGCTCTTCGGGGGCTAATTATAATCAATTCCCATCGGAAGCGGGAGTTGGTATTGGATTTTTATTTTTATTTGTTCTTTATTCTTTATTCTTTTTTTCGGGGCCATTGGAAGTCGTAAAATGTGCAAAAGGAAAAGCAAATAAATGAACGTGACTTGAAATTATAAAATTAACACGAATATTGTTCATGTTTATTTCGGTTTTTGGTCATTTGCCGATGAGGTTTATTTTTTAAAGAGAGAGACACAATCCTGTACCCTGAAAATTCGATAAATAATGGTTAAATGTGCATCGAGATAAATAAGTGGGTAAATATGCAAGCTGACAGACAGACAGGTAGAGTAAGAAAAAAAATATAAATAAAATAATATAAAATACATAAAACACACACACTACACTCGTAAGCAAACAACAATGTTCTGCGATCATGTGACGATTTAATAAATTGCTTTTATTGCCTTCATTTCGTGTATACTCTGAACTTTGTCTTGGACACTTTGTGTGGGAGTTGAATTATGATTTAAACTTAATCTGAATCTTAAAAAATTAATAAAAATTAATTACAAAGCACGTACGAGTTCAGTGACTCAGGAGAAGGCAGAGGCACTCTCTGGTTGCACTTTTTTTTTTTCGCTGAAATCAAGTGGCCGTAATTCGAGGCCATGACTAATGCCAGATATCGGATATGCCAAGACTCTCTCAATATCATCGCTTTTCACTCTAAATATCCGCTGTGGAAGTGAGGTATTGAATTACCGAATTGCGTGAAGGGTATAACACTGCCGTCGAATGTGCAAAAAACTATATGTACATATGTGTGACTGTGACTCTGAAACATCTGGATATACTGGATATATATTTCAATGAAACAAGTGGAGGGCAAAGTGTTTCCACTTTTTTGTTGCTTTTATTTATTATTTTTATGCTGAGTAGCGGCAAGCCGTGATTAATTGTATGTGTCTGAGGCCACACTCGGCTTTAACGTGCTTATATCATATTATATATCGTAAGCGGGGGGCGTGGCACAATCTAATTGCATTTGCACGCATTTTTCAAATCGTTTACATGGCATTCTAATGCATTTGATTTGATTTGATTTGATTTTCCTCGATTTTTCCTACATTTTCTCTCAACTTTTGCCATTGTTTTCGCCACCGAAAATTTTGATTGGATTTTGTTGGCCAAAAATGAGAGCCATGTGTGTGTGTTTGGCTATGAATTTGGTATTGGAACCATTCAAGTTCAATGTTGCCAGCAAGCAAAGCCAAACAAAAAAAGGGAAACACAAAAAGTAATGCCCAAAAAGTTGTTTGTCGATCGAAATGGTTGTGTAAAAACAGTGGGTCTCAGATGGTATTTTTTGAGTATTAAAAAATAATATAAATAAAAATAAAAATAATATTTTATAAAAATATATGGATGTCTGTAGAAGATATAGAAATATTTTATATAAAGTCAAGACATTTTATAAGTGTAAGAAGCATACGAAAAGAACATTTTGCTAAACATGTTTCATTTGAATTAATTCTTATTATTATACAAAATATATTTATAAATAACTGTAAAACAATTTCTTATTTTATTTATTTATCAGTTATTGGGCAATATATTTGCTTTTAAATAATAATAGTTTATTTTTTACGACATTTTAATTTGAAATTTGAACTTTTAATAATTTTCAAGATGCTTTATATTAAGAGTTCAATGATTGTTTGCTAACAGTGTTTGAGAAGGCATTTTATTGAGTATCAAAAAACAAGGGCAAATGTATTATAAATTTGTATATAATATATATTTAATGAAATATTTATGGATGTATTTATAAGATATAGAAATATTTTATGTAAAGTCAAGACATTTGGTAATTAAAAGAAGCGGGAAAAATATGTAAAGAAGTGTTGCTATAAATGTTTCATATGAAATAATTCTTATTATTTAATTCACAAGAAATTATATAATTATGAATCAAAGAAACAAATTTCTTAGTTTATTTGTTTATTAATTTATAAAAAATACATGTGCATTTAAAAAATATTAGTTTATTTTCTTTAAAATTTAATTTTGAAGCTTGTAAAAATTTTTAATTTAATTTTAATCCAAAGTTTCAATGTTTGTTTGCTTATAATTTATTTTTATTATTATTTTTATTTATTTTAAACCATTTCTCTTGTCAACATAAATTTCTTCCCTACTTTCCCAGTGGAAATCCTCTTGATTTCCCTTGTTTTATCTCCCTCAACTTGTATTAAAAACAAACTCACATCTTCAGTTGATGTTTGCTTCGCATTTTGTGTGTGCTTCTTTTTTGTTTTTTGAGTTCAAACTTCAACTTTAGATGCAAGCCATGGTCAGCTGAGTCAGATATATATATGTCTATATATATCTTCCCTTTCCCCCTGTACAAGCCCTTACCGATTCAATCAGTTAGCCCCCAAGCAGCGCCATTTTTGCAACATTTTTATTATTGAAAATTGTTATTTTAGCTACGAGAGAGGCAGCGAGAGAAGTTGAAATTGAAATTGGGCGCAGCTGACTGGAACTGTAACTGCTCCTCCTTAAAAAAAATGTGATGTGATTTCCTTTTTCTCGTATTTTTTCCACCTCTTTCAAAAAAAGAAAATGAGGATGGGAGCTGCAGACTCCAGTGTAGCATATTTCCGCCTTGGCTTCTGTCTATCTTCATTGGGATTTTTTCGGGTGTGTCGGCTGGGTGTCGCACCTTTAAAAAAAAGAAAATTAAACAAAGGCCAGTGCCCAAAAAAATAAAGGGAAAAATCAGCGAAAATAGGGTTAGGAAAATGGGGAAAATTGGAAAATGCACGGCAGCATTCGACACTCGGGCTGTCAGGTCGAGAGTCTTCTCAACTCAAGTCAAGTCAAGTCAAGTCCGTTTCGTTCCATCACTCTGAAACTGCAGCCTATATCTATTGGCTTTGGCTTTCACTTTGAGCGCAGATATTTCCCATTTTCCGCTCACTAATTTTTCCGGATGCAGTTCGTCGTTTTACCCCCCCTTTCCCTCTCTATCTCTCTTTCCCTTGCTGTGAGTTTTCCATCATCGTCGTCTCTTGGGGCCCGCATCATTGCAACTTCCTTTAACAAAAAATAAAAAAAAAAAAGGAAAACAGAGAGGCCGAAATTGACCTTTGTCTAGGGCCATGGCAAAGCCACACTGGGGAAAAATTTGGGCTTAATTTGAGGGGATTTTCAAGAGCTTAAAGTATGGAAATTAAACAAATTTTTAAACTGAAAAGTAAAGGCAGCTTAAACAGTAAACACATGTCCCTTAAAGACATGCTAAAAATATTTAATAATTAGTTTATATTATATATCTTTTTGTGTTAAAATTTTTAAAATATTTTTCCCAGTGTAATCTCCCCCGTCCTTTAATCTTTTGTGTCATTTTGCCATTCTATTTAGACATTAATTATGCTAGTTGGTGCGTAAATTTCCGCTTCAGTTTTTTGAAAAGAAGCCAAAACGGAAAAACGGAAAACTATGATTCCCCCCAATTTTCTCCCCCCTCAAAGTTTTTGTGTGTGTAAATAAATCTCTCTCTCGGATGCTGGACATTAAATGACAGTTGAGCTATTATTCCCATTATTATTATTATTGGCACTAATCTGGTTGCTGTTCGGCATGATTTGGCTCCCTTAACCGATTGCTGATGGTGATTAATGGCTTTGGACTTGGCTTTGAATTTGGCTTTGAATTTGGCTTTGGATTTGGATTTTGGATTTCGATTTTGTACGGTCTGCTGGGTTTCCCTCGAGGGTCTTTGGGATCTATAATGGGTTTGCTTTTAATTTATGGCATATGGGAGATGACACCTCTGCTGTAATTGAGATGTGAAATATATTATTTCCATGTTACAATCATTTTTAAGTCAATTAAGTGGAGTCTTAATACATTTCTTTCGTTATCTTGTATCAAAATATTTAATGTTTTCCCCTGAAATCTTTATATATTAATCAAATATTAACTCAGAGAGAAAGTATCTGTTATTTTGTGTATAAACAAACTCACTTATCGCTATATATTTGCTATCTCTAGGGCAGAGACACCGAGATGTCGTGTGAAAACAAAGGCGAAATCCTATGGCTTAAGGCTGCAAAGCCATTTAATGCCCTGCTGTCGCTCACTCACTCAGACAGTCAGTCATTCAGTCAGTCAGTCAGTCGAGCAGACAGTCATTCAGTTTTTCAGTCAGTCAGTCATTCAGACAGTCACTGGGCTGAAGTTCAAAAGGCATAAGCACCTCAACGGATTCTCCACTCGGCAGCAGCCAGAGTTTGGGGCCAACAAATTGAGTGCATGGAAAAGGGATAATCGTGCCGAAAATCCCCGAAAGGTTTTCCCCCAACAACAAAAAATACAGAAAACATAATAAAGAAAAAAAGAAAATACGAAGCACAGAAGGAAATCTTCGATTTCTGTTTCGAATTTTTCGCCTTGCTGCCAATGCCAGAGCTCAAAGCGAGGTAAGTGCAGAGTCTAGCCGAAGAATTTTGCTCTGTTTGAGAAGCAAATATTCAGGAAAAATAAATAAGGAAAGAGCAAAACAAAAAAAAATACTCTACAATTATGATAAACAATAACAAAATTTAAGTATTCAATTTAGATATTTTTTAAGGCAAAAAAACGAACAATTAAGTGACTTTGACAGCTACAGAAATGTTTAAAAATATATACTTTTGTAATAATTAGTATATAAATTTTAAATACTAAAAAAGCACTAAGAGAGAGAAACGATTATTTATAGTTAAGAACAAACGATAGTGCTATCAATATATCGAATGTAATGAACATCAAATAAGAAGATGGCTCTTTTAATATAATAAATATTGTTACACCTTAAACTTTTTTTTACAAATAATATAAAATTCTCAATAATTCTCTTTAATTACTCTGCCTGATCCCTAAGGAATCAGATATACCCTGTTCTATATAGAGCACCATATAAATATCAGTTGTATATATAACTTTGCGCGAGTGTGTGTGCATGGCAAGCGAAAAATGGCAATGTCCAAAAGTGGCAAAGGGGATTTCAGCACCCCACAAAAAAAAAAAAGAAGAAGAAACCCCTCCACCTTTACCACCCATTCCCACCCACCTGCCCTTGGGCCCGAAAATTGAAATCGAAGCCGTAAAGCAGCGGCAAAGGATCGGGTTTTGTGAGAGAACACAACACAACAAAAATAAAACAAGAAAAAGGAGCAAAGAAGGGTCCTGGAAAAAGAGCTCAACGCAAACACGAAGGAAATACAATAAAAATATTTACCATTGTCGTGGCACAGGTGAAACGATAGAGGGGGTTGCACTGGAAAGGGTTAAGAGGCGCCACTGGAGGGGGTTTAGGGAGGCAGGGAGGCAGGGAGGCAGGGAGGCAGGGAGCGGGGGTAGCGAGGTCAACAGAGGGGTAAATGCTGCCTTGGACCTCCTTTTGAATGGCCAACAAAGAGAAAACATCGTAATAAATAAATGAAAATGACGAGGGCAATTGATTTATGTTGCCGTTGCATAACTTTCATGCAGCACTGTGTATGTGTGTGTGAGAGTATCAGTGTATGTGTGTTTGCAAAGGAATTAGATTTATTTCGGGTTATTTTCCCCCTTCGAGTTGAATTACCTTAATGTTATCAGCAAAATGTTTTACTGCCGGCTCTTTATCTAGATAAATAATCGTGTTTCGCGTATTTTTTGAGATGTCTGGCTTGTGTCTTAAATATAAATATTAAGTATGTATATATAAACAATATATTTAAAAGGGGGGGTTTAAACAAAAATATGCACTTTTTAAGACATTTAAAAAAAAATTTACATGCTTATTTTTATACAAAAATAAATAATATTGAAAGCGTAGATGCTGTGACTTTAGTATAAGTCTGAAAGGGTCTTAAGGAATTTCTCTTTGTTGTCAATTAAAAATCATTTAAGTTATTTTATTTTAAATAAAAATAAAAAAGTAATGAATTATTTACAGTAGATTATTGTTTTAATAATAATAATAATTAATATATTATTCGTCTCTTATTATTCATTTCTAAGTATTCATTTCTTCTTATTCACTTCTTATTATTAATTTTGTATTATTCATTTATTATTTTCATTTATTATTACTCAATTCTCAGTATTCATTTCTTAGTATTCATTTCACACTATTCATTTCTTATTATTCATTTCCTTCTATTCATTTCTTAGTATTCATTTCTTTTTGTTTATTTCTTATTATTCATTTCTTATTATTCATTTCCTTTTATTCATTTCCTTCTATTTATTTCATAGCATTCATTTCTGAATATTCATTTATAATTATTAATTTCTTAGTATTCAGTTCTTATTATTTATTTATCATTATACATTTCTTAGTATTTATTTCTTATTATTAATTTCTTATTATTTATTTCATCATATTAATTTCTTAATATTCATTTACAACTCATATAATTTCCTAGTATTTATTTCTTTAAATAATACAACAAATATTATATATTCATGCGTGTCAGATTTTAGAATTTCCCTAAATAAATATATATATATATATATATATATATATAATAATAATATATATATAATTAGTTTTCGCTGCTTTCTTTACTTTTATTATTTTTTATTCTTTTATTATTTTTTTCTGCTGTTTTTCCTACTATTTTTTTTGTATTTTTAAACTATTTCAAGCTTTAATAGCTGCACATTTATTCTTCCGCTCGCTTTTCGCTGCGTTGGCCATAAACTCTTGGTCAAATGCAGACGCGGCAGCAAAAATTGCGAATACGTGCTTACACATTTGGTCGTATGCAGATATATACATATTTATATATATATATATGAGTAAATATATATATATAAACTTCACCCATTAACACAGTTTTCACTCAAGTCGGCCAGAAGATATTTAACCCAAATAACAGAAACCCAAGAGACGGAAGACTGTAGAAATAAGGCAGAAGATAGAACGAGAAGAAGGCTGAGAATGAACCAGCAAAAACGAATGAACTGAGAATTTCTTTGAACATTAAAAATAAGGCAAATCTTAAGCTAACAAAAAAGAAAAAAGAAATACATATGGAAAGCAGAAAGATTCAAATAGAAGCGAAAATGCGGCGCCGCAAAGTCACCTTACCTGTTTTCCAATGGCCCAGACACTGGGCGAAATTTATATAAATTTATATACTCTTTCAGAAGCATAACAATTGTTATTGGTATCATTTTGTATTATTTATTATATTTATTTCAGAAAAATATGTCTAAATACAACAATGCAAAGAATAAGAAATTATTGTAAAAGATGCAAATATTTCCTTAAAAGTTTTTGCTTAACTTATAAATAGTTATATAGTTTACTTAGAAATATTATTTCAATTACAAAATAGTCCTAATATTTAAAAATAGAACTTGAGAGTTATTTATTTTTTATATTTTTTTGTATTGTCCAAAGTCGTCTCTCCCTTTTGTATGCATAACTTCGTCACTCTTCTTTTCAATTTATTTATCTCCTGCTGCTTTCTAGTCGCTGCATGCAAAAAGGCGAGAGGTGGAAAAGGGAAAACCCATTGAATTTTCAGCACGATTTGTCAAAAGCAGTGCCAAGGAAACCCACCTCCCCCCGCCCTGCTCCTAACGATCCCCCTTTTTGTGCCCCTATTTTTTGCCTTGGAACAAATCGCAAATCTCGCAATGAAAGCATATCAAAGCCAGAACACACGAAACAATGATGAATCAAGGTGAGAACTTGGGAAAAGCCGAGTTGGGAAAATGTGTGGGGGCAAGGGGACTAGTTGCTGCCCAGCTGAAGGAAAAGCAGGAAAACTCAAAGCTCAAAGCAGCGCGGTGCTGGAGGGATCGGTGACGTATCAACCTCCATCAACATTTAGTTGACAATGGCAGAAGGTCAAAGCAGAGAAGGAAGAACGAAATGAAAAGAAAAGCGAAGGAAGGGGAGTGGGAAATTGCTCTGATTTTTTTTCCAATTGAATATTTCAATTTAGGCGCGGAATAAATGAGAAAAGTCAGGGAAAATTCACAGGAAAATTTAATGTGAAATTAAAGGGAAAAGTAAAGAAGTTTAAAGAATAAATTAAATGTTTTTGAAATGTCTAAAAGGAAAAGGAATTGTTTTTTTCTTAAAGAAAAGTTGTTGAATTTTATATAGTTATTATTTATAGATTAATTTATAAGAAATTATTTTAAATTTTTAGTTTCTGATTATTTATATAGTAAGATATTCAACAAAATTATCAAGAAGCTTCTCTTGCACAAAATACTTAAAGCTTATAAACTTGCAACGCTGAATTTCCCCAAGATAAATTCATTTATTTATTAAATTTATTTCTTTTTCAATTTCCACACCCTTCCTTTACCTATTTCTTCCCCCATTTCCCTTAAATCTGAACTCCATTTAATGAAAACCAATTCCCAGGACCAAAGCGGTCCTCCTCCCCCTCGGCTCTTCTTCAATTTGTCATTTATTTTCCGCTTTATTTCTTTGCCAGTCCCATTTCCCTTCCTCCTTAATGTAAAACAAAATTTAAATATTTCAATTGGGATTCCCTTTCCCTTTTCCATATTTTCCCTTTTTTTTCTTCTTGTTGCTGGCAACTTTTCCCCACTTTGGAGTATATTTTATGGTATTATTTTTATTTATTATTGGCTTGTCTGCGGCCTTTCTGCCTTGCCGCCTCTCCTTTCGATTGTTGTAAATTTTTATTTATATTTATTTTGTATCTCTCTTTTTTTTTTGTTATCATATTTCATATTCCTGACATAATGCGCACCTGATGCCCAGGCCGCGTGTGGCCAATTGGCCAAAAACATTTTGCGGTGCCGTCTTCGGATATCTTATGGCTGCCAACCCCCCCGCGATAGCCCCCTGATATTTCCTGATTTTGCGTTCCTTGCTTTTTTTTTTTTTTGGTTTTGGATTTTCACTGAGAGCTTTTCAGCGCGAACATTAGCGGGATTCTGGTTTCTGAGCGGCAGACGGGGAGGGAGGGTGGCGTGCAATAAATCCAGATCCGAAATGATTTTCGGGGGGAGCCGGATTGGATCGTTAAGCAAAATGTTGCCCCGCCACGGCCACAGCCCCTCTTCCATTTCAATTTCAAGTTATGACGACGACCTAGTGCCCCATCTAGAGATGGGTGAAATTTGGGGATATATTAACAGTGTTCTCATATATAATATATATATATATATATATATTAATATTTGATATATTTGTGTAGGTAACAAAACTGATTTTAATTTAATTTATAATTGTTGTATTAAAATTTTACGTAAAAATCTATTAAATGTGCTCTGTCACGGGCGCCATGTATTGCATTTTCTTTAAAGGTTTTTAACTGTCTTTTTATTTTCCTTGTTTATATATATTATTATGTATCCTTTTTATATATATTGATATATTATAACTTAACTATCTGTAATTACTAAAAACATCGATAATTTTGATAACATCTGACATCGTTGTCTGTTGCATTAAAGTTCACGTAGTAATCTATTAAATGTTCTCTGTCACGGTCGCCATGTATTGTCTTTTAATTGTATATTTTTTTATTTATTTTATATATATATATATATATATATCTATATATTTCATGTACCCTCTTAATATATATCTGTAATTACTTAAAACATCGATAATTTCGATAACATCTGACATCGTTTGCCCATCACTAACCCCTGCCACTTCACCCTGCACCTGTTTGTGGCCATTTTCGAAAATGGCTTTGGCAATTTCTTGGTCGCCGCGTAATGAAAACGGACAGGTGCGCGCACGGCCTGGCCGAAAAAACCACCCACCAGCTGAAAAGTGCCTCCCACAACCACCACCCTCTCTTCACCACTCCGGAGCTCCTTCTGATATGCGTAACTTTTCATTTGCGCGGCGGAATGTCGCAGATGACGATGGGCCGTGGGCTAGATGTCCATGTTGATGAGGGGACTGGAGATGTGTGTGTCTAAATTAATCTTGTATTTTTAAAAGGACTTCAACGGTTAAGGAAATATCTGAAGAATTGTGTTTTTTTTTTTAAGAATTTTGTAATAGAAATTTTACATGAGAAACTAGTAAAATTATGCATATGAGAAAGGGATTAGTGCAACATTTGTTTTAGGACTTTATAAGTTATATTGGTAAAAGAATAAACTCTATTTTGCAATAACAAATTGTTTAATTATGACAGAAAAAAAATATACTAAACAATATAAAACATTTAAGAATACAAAATAGATAAAATAATGCAAGTAGAAACCACACTATTTATACTCAACAAGGATTCATAATAATTACCTTAAAGCTTTTGAAGCTTTATTATAAATTCTAGCCTTTATATTATTTATAAATTATATATTATTATTTTTATCTATGATTTTTATTATATACTTTATAAATATGAAATAATAAAATATTAAACACTAAACTAAATCTTTAACATACAAATCCATTTACTCGCAGACCTTAAATATTTCAAATATTACGCATCCAATTAAGTTTATTTGGAGTATTTTTCGCTTAATTAAAATACCTGAAATTTGTCTGGCAATTTATTTAATTTTCTGCTGGCTTTTATTATTTTTTAAATTATTTTATTTTTAGTTTTGTTTTGTATTTATAGCCTGGTTTCGAGTGCATTTCATCTTTGACAAGTTTTGCTGGCTGCCTTTTGCATTGGGCTTTCCTCTTTTGTTTTCCCATTTTCTATTTGCAATTTTCTCATTTTGTTGTTGTTGTTGTTATTGTTGCTATTGCAATTTTCCTTTTTGTTTTCTGTATTTTTTTTGTTGTATTTTTTTTTGTTGTATTTTTTTTTGCTTTTTTTTTGTTGTTTCTTTTGCAATTTTGTGCGCCTAAGCTTGGCTGGCGTGCGTGAGCTTTTGTGTGTGAAAACAGGTTTCACTGATTTTCAATTTCAATTGTCTGCCACAGGCATGTATGTCTGTGTGTATTAGTGCCTATGTATGGGTGCATGTGTGTGTGTGTGTCTATTTTGTGCCATTTTTATTTGCGCACATTAGCAATTTCTTTTGTTGGCTCGTTGGCATCAGCGTCGTCGTCGTCGTCGTCGGGCCTACTCCTCAATCTGACCTAACCGCATGACCCACCGCCCACACCACCCACACCACCCACACCACCCACACCACCCACACCTCCCACTTATTGTTATTGTATAGGAGGAGGGGGCAGGGGCTCCCCTCGCCATCGTCGTCGCTTTTTTTTCCACTTTCCATCGAGACGATGTGCGTGATTTTCCACTTGCGCCCGTACGCTTAACCTCTCGATTATTATTATTTTTATTGCCATTGTATGTGATTGTTGCTCATCTTTTTAATACCTTACTTTTTATATACTTACTTTTTATAAAAGCGTTTAGCTTTTAGTTTGTTTTTTGTTCCCCAATTTAATGGAATCTGTGAAATGTTCTATTTTCTTTTGCGTTCGAGGGTGCCGCATGGTGTGGTAATCTTGTTAATGAAGTTCTTGGGAAACTATTTAGTATAAAAACAAGTTAAAATACATAAGCTACAGTAAATATGTAGTAAAACAGAAAATACATAAAAAATAGTAAATAATTTAATAGGAAAATATATAAATATTATAGAAAATATGTAGTATAAAATTAAGTTTAAATACATAAAAAAAGGGAAATAGTTAAACAAAAAATACATAAATAATAGTAAATATTTAAAAATAAAAATATGTAGTATAAAATCAAGTTAAAATAAATAAATAATAGTAAATAATTAAACCGAAAATACTTAAATAATAGTAAATAATTCAATAGAAAAATGCACACGCTCTACAAAATTGAAAATTATTTAGTCAAAAATTAATTCGACAGTCAGCAGAAAATGCTTAAATAATAGTAAATAGTTAAACTAAAAATGCATAAATAATAGTAAATAATTAAACAGAAAATACATAAATTATAGAAAATAATTAAATAGGAAAAAAACTAAAATAATAGTAAATAATTAAATAGAAAAATGCAAACTCTCCACAAACTAATCGTACGGCATTTAATAATTGAAAAAATACTCTAGGAAAACATTTTGCAAACTTTTTCCTACTTATTTTCTCTCATTTTCTTATTTCCTTGCAGGACTGCAGTGGAAACTCCGTAGGACATGCAATTTCCCTATCAAACGAGGGAGCTAGCAACAATCAGCGGGCTGCCATCTCCCTCGCACCATATTAATTTTTATTTTTCAAGTGTCTGACGAAAAAAAAAGTATAAGAAGGGAAATACATGGAAAAAATATAAAAAGGAAAATCGCGGGGCGAAGGAGAAAAGTTTAAAGACGCCGAAGGCAAAAGTTCACATAAAGCAGCCGAAAAAAGTTTTTCAATTATTGTAAAAAGTGTTAAAAAGATAGGGACAGACCGTGAGAGTGAGATGGCGCTGTTGCGAGCGAGCGAGACAGCCGACAATTATCTTTCATAAGCACAAAAAAATAGAGAGAGCAACAAAAAAAAAAAATGAAATAAAAAAGTTCGGGCGAAACACACACACACAGGCAAAAGAGCAAACGGAATTTTAAATTTAATTAATTGCTCTTTGAAGTGCCTACGGCCACGCCTACGATTTACCAAAAAAGTAAATTAAACGCGTTAATTTTTCGCTTATTTCATTAAAGCAGCCGGCGACCGTCGACGAAAATTCACATAAATATATCTAAATAAAAGAGAGATATAGAAAGAAATCGGAGAAGCACCAGCCGAGTGTTTCGGGTTTGCCGCCCTTAAAACCAAGGACTCCATAGACCGGGATCTTCCCTTTCCCTCCAAAAAAAAAAAACAAAAACAAAGAAGAACAAAAACAGAAAACAACAAAAAACATAGGCCGGTCATAAGGAGCGGAGGACGAGCCGCCAAGGAACCAGGATGAATCCGACGCCCATGGGCATTGGATTCGGTTTTGGTCGCAAGCCGCCCAACAAGGCCAAAATGCGCTCCCGCTGGCGACCGCCGCTGCCACTGAGCCCGGTCGCGGACGTGCAGCATCCTGCAGCAACCACCGCTGGCTGTCAAATGGATAACCTGGAGGAGCAGCACCTCGAGTCCTGCTTGCCAATTAACGCCACAGTAAGCCGTCGCCGCCGCTGCCGCCCTACGCAACAACATCAGCAGTTTAACCATAATCATCATCAGCCTAAACATCAACGCCACCAGCATTCACAGCAGTCGCAGCAGCAACAGTACACCGGAAGTGGGCAGGTGACAACCCTGGCGCTGCTCCTGCTGCTGGCCCTTGTGGCACTCAGCAACCTGGAAACCCTGCTCGCCGTGCGAACCGAAGGACCGCGCAACCGTCACGGATCACCAGGTGAGTTTGAGAGTTATAGAAAATGAATGAAAGTATAATAAATACAAGTTATAGAAAATAAATGCTAATATAATCAGGACAAGTTAAAGAAAATGAATAATTATATAATCAATACAAGTTATAGAAAAATAATTATAATATAAAAATAATACAACTTATAGAAAATGAATGATAGTACAATTAATACAAGTTATAGAAATTGTATGATAGTATAATTAATAAAAGTTATAGAAACTGAATAGTACAATTAATACAAGTTATAGAAACTGAATGATAATATAAACAATACAAGTTATAGAACCCGAATGATAATGCAATTAATTTAAGTAGCTTGTAATTTTAATTAAAGAAAATACTCAGCACTTGGGCACTCAACACCCTCATCCTTTTTGCGGCTTCTCGAAAGTGTCATTGATCTCGGGGAACTCCCATTAAAATCCCTTGACATGTTTAAGTTATAAATTAGGAGGTCTTTGTCACTTTTTCCAACCCCCACGCCACCCCGCAGATGCATTTTCCCTCACATATTGATTAGCACTTTATGCCGGCAAATTAATGCACAAAGCGTAGTACACTCTTGTCCGTCTGTCCGTCAGTGTGTCCGTCAGTCAGTCAGTCAAGTTGGCATCCCTCCCCCTCCTCCCACATCATTATTATTATTTCCCAGCGCATGTGTGTGCGGCGGTAACTGTTCGTGTCACTTGAAAATCTCGCCCGCAGCATGACCAACATTTTCAGCCCCGTCCCCCGCTCAATTTCTACAAAAAAAAATTATGAACGCGCCCCGGGAAGACAATCGAAAGAAAGCAGTCGAGGCAGACCGAGAAAAAAGCGACCAACATCCAGTCCTGTGGGGAACAAAAAATTTATAAAATTACAAAAATCGTTACAGACCAAAAAACAAAAGCCAGACAAAAAAACAAAACAAAGCAACAGAGCTCGCAAAACAAAACAAAAAAATCAACAAAAAAACCAAACCGAAATGGGAAAAATAACAAGTGAGGGGGGGAGGGAGGGAGGGATATAATGGAGGGCGAGAAAAAAGCAAATCCCTCGCCGCATTTCCCGCAAATTCTTCGCGGCAAGTCGATGGCGCAAAAGTGCGCCAAGTCGTTGGCTTTTGATTTCTACTATTGCCAGCGAAAAAACAGGGTATCAGGGTAACAGGAACAGTCGTAATAATTAAAAATATATTTTAATTTGAAAAAATAAGTCTTGAATACATTTCAAGTCGTCAAAGTGGCAATGGAAAATAATAGTTTGTTTTTTTTTTAGATTTACCAACACTGTTTATTCCTATCATATTTCTGCGATATTTGTATCCTCATCAAGTTAACGTTTCTATAAATATTTTTGTTTTAAATTTAGCTACATTTTACAGTGTTAAAATAAGCTCAAGACAATAATAAATATTTGTTGTTTTTAAGTACTTTTTTAAATCAGAAAGTACTCTTCAATCACAGCTTATTTCAATTTTCTTTTTCCTGCTTAAAGTGTGACCAGCTATTTTATCGATTAAAAGTTGACAAGCTCAAGTTTCTTTTAAAACTGTAGTCCCAAAGTTATATTACCAACTGGCAATTAAATATATAAAAAGTCATTTCAATTCAATCTTCATTTGATTTATTTTTTTCATGCACTAGTGTGACCAGCTCTTTTTGTCGTCTTTTCAAATCGTTTAAAACTGTTTTTAAGAACCAGTCTTAAAAGAATAGGTAAAATCCATAATGACACTCATCAATTTTTGATTATATTAAAGCATAGATCAATTGTTTTCTAATTTCTTTTCCTTGAAAAAGTATGACCAGCTATCTTTATGCAAGCTTCGTTAGCAACACTGATAATCAGCCAAAGTTCTTTTAAAAACTTTAAATATAAAATAAATCTATTTTGTTGCTTGTATAAAACGTAAATTTTAATATAACAAATACTCCTAAATTAAAATGAATATTACCAGATTCCAGGGTAACCCGTAGTCTCATCCACCTCTCTCCTCGTATTCCTACTTGTTTGTAGTGTGATTATTGTTGTTGTTGCTGCTAGTGCTGCCAGAAATTATGAATCAGGAAGTCTTAATAAGCGCAATTTCAAGTCGTTAGTCACACAAAGTAAAAAAAAAAAAAACAAGAAAAAAAGAATGCTGGAAGCTCTCCTCGAGCCACGTCTTTGCCAGTGCTCTGGATTCTTACTATATATATTTTCACTTGCTGCTAGTACGTACACACACAGCCATAAATTTATGTACATATCTACGTCCAGGCTATTAGCGCCTGTATGGTGGGGAATACTTTATATATGGGGGCGGTCATTTTGCAGTTGTTGTCGTTGATTTTAATTAAGTGAAACGTTTTAATGTGCGCCACAGATTTTTCACATTTTCTGCCCTTGATGCAGGCGCTCCGAAATGCTGTCGTGGTGAAAGAGAGGGGGAGCGGAATTTCATGGGCAACTATACTATTTATTGTGTGTAGGAAAAATGAGAGAGAAATGTTTCAACAGTAAATGTCAAGACAAGCGATCAAATTGCTTATTAAAGCAAATGAAAAATGGTCAGGAGACGGGGGACAGGAGTTCCCTTGGAAAATTCGAGAGGGAAAAGCATTTAAAGAAACAAAAAAGAGACTAGACTATGAGCAGGGTTCCTGAAAAACAGCTAATTAAGCTAATTAATGACATAAAGTATGATTAAAACAGTAGCGATTTGCAAATTAAATATATATAGGAAAAGTTATAATAAATAAATTATAGATATACCCTAACTTTCAGCGAATGATAGGTATAATATGCTAGGGATAAAAATAGGAGTTCCTATGGAAAATTGGAGACAGAAAAGCACTTTAAGAAAAAATAGACTAAACTTTTAAGGTATCCGGTAAGCAAGGTTAATGAAAAATAGCTAATTAGAGGTTAATATAGCATTGATATAAAAACATTAATTATAAATAAATAAATTATTATAAGAAATAAATAAATAGGCATACCCAAACTTAATGCAAATGCTGGATATATAAAAAAAGAAGAGCTTGATAAATTTCTAGCCTCAGTGGAGTAAACTATTTTAAGCCTCCTTTCATAGACTTGTCAGTGTTGGCTAAGTCCCGCGGATTAGCCAAATGCCAGGATAATCCCATCGAACTAACACCAAAGTGTTTTTTACTTTAGTATTTGAAATCTTTTAACAATTTTCTTATTGAATATTTGTTACAAAAGGTAAAAATATGATTAATATAAATGCAAGAAAAATTGAAGCCTTAAACAAAGTCAAATATTACTGATTATTTATGGATTATATCATAAAGTTATCTAAATAGCTAAAAAACTAGTAGTTAGGTTGATTTAATGAACTCCCCCTGTACCTATCATATTTTAACAATTTTCTTATCGAATATTTGTTACAAAAGGTAAAAATATAAATAATATAAATGTAAAATAAATTTAAGTTTTATAAAATATTAAGTAGAAGTGATTCTTTGAAGATTATATCACAAGAACAGCTAAATAGCTAAAAAAAAAATCTAGTAATCAGTCAGTTTTAGTGGGAATCCCCTGTACCTATCATCTTTTAACAAAACGTAAAAATATGAATAATATGAATGTGAAATATATTTTAGCCTTAATAAATATCAAATAGTAGTGATTCCTTCTATCAAATCATATCATATCAAATATAATATCAAATCATATCGTATCATGTCGCTAAAGCTAGTAGTTATCAGTCTGTTTTAGTGGGCTTCCCCTGTACGCTGTACCCTGTCTTGATGCCTTATGCTAATTGGATTTATACGAGCATGTCCATGTATTTGGACCCTGGACTCGGAGTTTAAGTCATGTGACAAGCATGACGAGCCATGGATGTGGCCCCTTTCTCTATAAACTCCCCTCTCTCTCGCTCTCTCTCTCTGTGATAAATCTAAAATATATATTTTTTATATATGTGTAAGTAAGCACGTAAGTAGTGTAGGAGAGAGATAGAGAGAGAGAGGTATGGGGAGAGTGCAATTGCAATACAAAGTCATTTAATGCAATTTGCTGATTGCGCTTTGTTGCTGTTGATGTTGTTCCCTGATTTACCTTTTGACATTTGAGTAGTGTGTGTGTGTGTGGTTGTTGTTGCTGACAATGCAAGTCTCTCACAGTGTGACGCACACTTCCGCAACCCCCTCCGTTTTTGGGGTACAAGCCTCCCTGTCCCCTGTCCCCTGCTCTTTGCGGATTCCCCCACCCCCCCATTCGCAAAGTGCAAAAGCCAAAGGCAGAAGAAATGGCTTTAATGGCATTTAATAAACATGACACAAACACACAACATTTTCAGGGAAACGGGCTATAGGCTATAGGCTAGGCCAGGCTAGGCAGGGGGGGGCCTTAACAACCGGCAACCGGATTCAAATTCCAGTTTCAATATGACGCTGCCTCTGTAGATGTGTTGCTGCAGAATGCTGCTCCAAAGTTGCTGTCGCAGTTTGAAGGAGTCGCTTGCCTCATCATAACCATCATTATGAACGCAATCATCATCATCTGCATTGGCATCGGCATCATCATGGCGATTATTATGCATTATCATCATCATCACGAATGTGCTAGTTACAGAGTGACACCCATTTCAATGCAATGAAATGCAATGCAACGCACTGCCAGCGAAAAGCATTGCAGTTGACGACCACAAAGACGAAACAAGGATAGCCAACTTTGTAATACTCTTTAACTAATAAGATGAAGATTTTTGTCTTCTTTTAAGACCAAAATACATAAAGACCTTTGCCCAAAGATGTGCAAAAGGTTTTGAATATAAAATTCTGTTAGTTTCCTGGCTAAAAAAGTTTTTTCAAAACCCATTTTGCTAACTGAGTTCGTACTTGAGAATTTTAAGGCCACACAGAGTTATGATTTATTTATTTATTTATTTATTTTTTTAAGTCTTAACTTGAGAGTACAAACTAGTTTATTTACTTTACTATTTACATACTTATTTATTAATTGTTCTAGTTAATTTATTTCATTTACATAGCTAATTTTTTTCTCGTGCAGAGTAGTTGCCATTCGGTGTTGCTCTTTACTCTATTCGACTCTCTGCTGCTCGCTTTCAGCTGCTTGTTGCTGTTGTCATTTGGCCTTTAATCACAGACGACGGCAGCAACATCATCATCAGCTGCAGCAGCAACACCAACAGCAGCAGCAGCAGCAGTATCTGCAACTGCAACTGCGACGGCAGCAACATCAACGGCAACCGCAGCATCAGCAGCACCAAAGCCACTGCCACCGATGCTGCTTCTTCTGTAACACAGATACACACACACACACATTGCAAAATACACTCGCAGAAATACGCACACATAAAGGCAGCGCTGGCCAGTGGGTGGCTGTTGACCGCAAAGTTAATTGCAGTGTGTGTTGCACTTGCCTTTTGTTGCTGCTTTTGCTGCTGCTGCTGCTTTTGCTGCTGCTGTTGCTGCCGCCTTATGTTGCTGCTGTTGCGGTCGCTTGGCCCGTTGCGGGCAAATAACTTTGCTAATACTTTGACCAGCCCAAAAGGCACTTGGCAAACTTTGCCACCACACGCAAAGCACACACAGGGGCTTACACTGGCAATAAAAAAAGAGGGGAAATAAATAGGGGAAGAAATTGTGTTAAAAAAGTTGAGAAAAGGCAGTGAAAATTTATAGATGCTTGTAATGTTGAGTAAATAATTATAAGCTTCTTTAGGCTGGTTTATAATATAACAAATTTATAAATTAACAATTTAATTTTTTATAAAACAGTTTTATTTCTTAAATGCACTTAGTATTTACTTACTTTATTTTAAATTTATTTCCATCCCGATTAAACCATTTTCTTGACCGCTGCTGTCCGACTTTCGCCCGACAGTTTGGCAGCCGTTCAATGCGAAACTGTCGCGGCCATTTAAATTCCATGCCAATGTCAATAAATATGTTCATTGGTGTATTCCGGTCCCGCTCTCGTCCTCCCAGCGCCACATCTAGCGACCTCTCTTTTTTTCTCTCTCTCTCTGTCTCTCTCTTCACCTCCTTGACGGGGGCTCAGGTGAAACCAGTTCAAACTGCAATCTCCAAACGCAGTTGCTGCTGCGCTTGGCTGCCTGCTTTTATGCTTTTTTTTTCTTTTGCTGCTTTTGCTTTTGCCGGCCGGCTCTAATTTTTGTTGCTTTGTGCTTTGTCACATCCAGTGTTGCAAAATGGCAGCTTAAAAAGACAGATTGTCAGATTTGTAAGACTATTTGTAATTAGAGATGAGAAAATAAATCATAAACCAAAAATATCACTATTAATATTGAAAGATTTCAATCAAATCTGTTTTAAAATTATTAATTTAACTAAGAAATCAATTTGTTCAGCATTATATGCTAGTTCGCTGCCTAAATCCTTTGATTTTGAAATTATTATACATACATATATATTATTCAATGAAAAGAATTTCCTGAGCTTATAGCACAATGTAAAATAAATGTAAATGAAGTGTATATGCTAACATGGGATTTACCTAAATACTGGCTAAATGATCATCTCCGCACTTGATTATCGTTTTGTTCACTTTTCAAATTTGTTTTTGTTGCACTCATCATCATCATCATCATCTATCCTCTCTTCCGTCTCGCTTCGATCCCCAGGAGAGCGACAGAGAGGGGGAAAGCGTTGATCACTGTGCGAAAAAAAGGTGCGAGCGGGTGGCGGAGGAGGAGCAGGAGGGCGGCGGGTAAATGCCGGTAATAACATCATAGGTCAGCCGGTTGGTTTTGCTATTGTTTTTGTTTTATTTCATTATATAGCCTGCTGGTCACATGTCTTGCATCGACTGTCTCTTTCCCCCAAAAGGTATTTTTTGTCTTCTTTTTTTTTGTATTCATTCTCTGTTCTCGTTGTTGTTGTTGTTGTTTTTGCTTTTGTTATAAACAATATTTTGCTCTTCAGCTTTGTTGTTTTTTCTTTATTGCCGCTTTGTGTGTGCGTCGCCGTTATTGTTGTAGTTGTTGTTGTTGCTTTGTCTGTCTTCCATTTATTTATTTTTATTTTCCCTCTCCTCTCTCTCTCTCTCTCTCTGCACCTCATCCCTCCTCCTCCTCCTGACTCGCTCTGTCGTGCAGCATTCGGTGCCTGGCACCGGCGATCACCGTTTCAAACACAACACACAAGCATCAGCATCAACAACAGCAGCAACACCAACAACACCAACACCAGTAACAACAATTACAACAACGGCGACAGACAATCGTTGCTCAGTGCATTTGCACCGCTGTGAGAGGAGGAGAGAGAGAGAGTGCAAGTGGGAGTGGGACAAGGGAATATTGGAGTGGACCTAAAGAGAAGAGAGAAAAATTCATTTACTGACTTTGTAGAGAAAATTTTTAAGTTTTCTTTTTCTTTATTTTCAAATATTGTTATAAACTTACTAGTTAAAATTAGAAAACTTTTTGGGGTAGACCACATGGCGTATGAGTAATTTTGCGTGGTCTTCTTGAAAATAAAAAATTGTTAAGTCATTTTAGAGCTTGTGAACTTAGATAATTAAGTGTAACTTGTGCAATAGGTTCACTCTAATGTCTGTGGAAATAACCAGATATTCTACACGGAACCTTTACAACAAAATACGATCTGATGTAAAGATAATCCGCTGAATGAAACTTGCCATTTCCATGCTACTTTGTAGCAAAAACAAGCAAGATATAAAATGTATATTTTTTATTTGAAAATAGATTTACTACAAGTTTTTTGAACAATAAAAACGCAACAGGTACCTGTGATTACCGGCACGAAAATGTATTCAAATAAATCTCTAATCCATCAAAGGATTTACATGGCATTTATATGACATATTTTTTACCTAACAAACTTTATATAATTTATTGCAACTGTAAAAGAGTATTATTTATTCCAGAAAAGCTACCAATAAATTCGGAGACTTCTTCTACAATTTAAAATATTATATTTCAAGTATTTTGCACAAATATTTGTTTCTAAAAAGTCGCACATTTAAGCTTCCTGCCAAAGATTTTTGTCTCAAACAAACTTCGCCAGTCATTCGGCCGTTTTAGCCATGTCTTGTGAGCAGTTTTGGCTTATTCCCCTCACTGGCCCTCGGATTCGATTTATTTTCCCAGCATTTTCAACGATTCATTTGAGGCCTTAATTGCACAGCATTCAAAATCCCAACCAATTAAGCCCTAGTCAAAGTAAATAAAACGGAAATTCCAGGAAGCCGGGCTATAAAATGGAAACTCGTTTTAAATTCTGTTTTCAATTTGGCCGCAGATTAAGTTGCCTATTTATTAGTTTATTTCTTGTTGATGTTTTCGGCGGGAGTGGGAATTTTTCCGAAATGTTGCACAAAGTTCACTTAATTTGTGTGGCTCATAAATTCTTTACGAAATATTTTTGGTTTGCTTTTGGCTTTGCCGGGTTTGTTTCTTTGTTTTTTCTCAGTTTGTTTTGAAGCTGGCCACCGTATGCCGCGCATCTAAATGGAAAATTTCCTTTATTATTTTTTATACCCTATTTTGGTTGTTTCATATATCGTTGTTTTTTTTTTTAGGGGGAAACACCTGCATAGGAGGGAAGTGTGTTTGAATTTTGTAGTTTGTGGCATTTAGTTTAAATAAATACTGTATACGGATCGATAGCGTTTCAATTATAGAAAAAGCAAGCCGGATCGGGGGGAAAAGAAGCAAAACCATTTACTGTTGGGTATTAGCATTTTGGTAACAGACATAAACCGCTTAGCCATCAAATTTTAAACGAAAAGGAATCGCTTTTTACTTTTGTTATTATTTTTAGCAAAATATATATATGTATGTATGTATATATTTGTGTATTTTCATTCACTTTTCCGCAACTCAAAGTCACATTTCCCATTCATTTCAATGGAACAAATCAATTTTCAATTCCATTTTCCGTTTTCCTAAGGCTCACGCTCAGGCACAACTCTCTGTAATAATAAATAAATACTCGAAATCGCATTACGATTTCCATCTCCGACCGCAAAGGCAAACAAAGTATGTTTAATAAATAAATAAGTTGACTAATCAAACAGGGGAAAAGGAGCTTCCAAAGAAGCTTAGGGCGGCAATTCAAGGATAAAAGCTTAAATGTTTTGGGCTTTAATTAATTAGTTTTGTAGGAAATATTACAGATGCAAGTTGATAATAATACTAGAAATTGCTAAAAATTGTATAGTTTTAAAAAATTGAATTTTAACTGGCTCTCACTCAACTTTAATGGGCTTTCTTAATTGGTCTAATTATAATTATTTGCATTATGCATTCACCCCATTTAATTATGCCACTTTTTTTAAGCGAATACTTTAAGCAGAAAATGCTCCGCTCAGAACAATTTTAATTGAAATTTAAACAAATTTTCGGCAGTTTTTGGGGAAAACTTTCTCCAGGCCAGAGAGGGGGAGAGGGGGGTGTCTGTTATAGTTTGGCGGATATAGTCTATATCTATCTCTTTCTCTATATATAGATATATATATGAAAGCAATATGGCAACATGCATACCTTTACACACAGCCAAACATGGCATATTTTATGCATTCTAACTGTGCCTTCTAATGCCTGTCCTCGTTGCTCCTCCACGTGTGTGTGTGTGTATGAGTGTGTGTGTGTGTGTGTGTGTGTGTGTGTGTGTGTAGGTGTTCCGGCTGGCAAAGTTAATTGTTTTTGAATAATTAATTACACACTGTGCGGCAACAACAATGCAAATTTATGTAACCAGCAACGATGATGGTGATGATGACGATGGGAGTGGCAAAGGCCGGGTTAAAAACTATGGCCAAGAACGGTGGGGAAAAAGGGGGAAAACTATGGGGAAATAGGGGAAAAACAGGGGTTCGAGGAGACAACAACAGGCTAACGATTGTAAGCCGCCATCAATGTCAATAATGAGGTTTTGATTGCACTTCCGATGGACACATTTTTACATCGGTAAGCTGCCAAGAAAGGATATTTCATAAAATATTTATAAGAAGAAAATTGTAATTAAAAAATTAATAATATTTTTCGATATTTTTATACCAGAGTTTACAATATTAGCAATATTTATGTTGTTATAGTTCTTCAGTAGCAATATATTCGGAAGATGAGGCAAATAATTAAGAAATTAAGAAATAAACTACATTTTTTAAATATCGATATTTTACCTTTAAATGTGATATTTTATGATATTTCCTGTTTAAGACATTTTCGATATTTTCGATATTTTTATTCCAAAGTTTACAATATTAACAATATTAATGTTTGATATTGATCTTAAGGATATAATATATAAAATATTTTCGACACAGTATCGATAATTGGCAGAGTCTCTATAAAAATCGATACTTTATCGTGGCAACATACATTTGTAAGATAAATCGATAATTTATCTACTATATCGCAGCAATATATCTGGAAAGCAAGTTAAGTAAATTAAAAATATTTTTTAATAAATGTTATAAAAATCTTTATTTTACCTTTAATTGTGATATCTCCTGTTTATGATATTTTCGATATTTTTCGATGAACTAAATCGATAAGCAAGTGCTCGTGTAGAGCATTTCCGTTATTTTTCATTGGTAAAATTCTTTTTAGAGATTTACAAGTGTCACTTGGTACATATCCCTAATTCTATATTTTCAATTTACTGGAATTTAAGTGCGGCTTAAAACCTTTTCCGATTTAATTGGTAGCAGCAACTCGATTAAGCCCCAGAGCACTTTCGGCCCTTAGTCATTCGGTATTCGCGCCGTATACCCAAACATTATTAAGTTTTAAAATATTCCCTTTTATGTTGCTTTATATATATATATATATATATGTAGGTATATATTTTTTATTTTTTTCCGATGGGAAACGCTGAGCAAATAGTTTGGCAAAAGCCTTTCGGCCAGCTGTGGGGTTTAAATCGATTTTTCGCTCCTTTCGCCGTTGTTTATTATTATTTTTTAATCAACTATTAAATTGGGTCCTGGAATCGAATTTAATTTGCCGAAAAATGCGAAATGCCAGGCTTTTAGCATATATATATATATAAATTTCTTTTTTGTTTTTTGGCAACACCTGTTTTTTTTTTAGCTTTATAATGAAGTTTTCGTGGTGCAGTTTCCCCTTTTATTAATTGGGTTGAAATGGAAAATTGATTAGCAACAGCCGGCGCACTCGGGACACCTGTGGATCTCTTTTTACCATTAGCACAAAGGGGAACCATATCGTGGTTTTGTTTTGTTTTATAGTTTACAGTTTTATTTAATATATATGTATATATATGTTCTTTATATTCTGGAGACAATCATTTGCTCTGCACTCTTGAAATATGAATAATTGATATTTATAAGAAGCGTTTCGTATGTGTAAATCTTTTTAAGAACAATAAACTGATGCTTTATTTTACTCTAATAAAAATATCATCAAATGTTAAGTCTAAAAGCTTTTTTAAGAATTAAATGAATTTTAAATCGGTGTCAAAGAAAAATCATTAAGCAGAAACTGTTGAGAAAACAACTGCCACATTTTAATCTAAATACAAAGTCATATTTTTGCAATAAAATCCCCAATAAAAATAATTAAAAGAAAAAAACAAAATTTTCATTTATAAACTTGCCTTTTGCTTGACAAATATTTTATAAAGTCTCTTTATGAAAGTGATGTTGTGTTTCGCGAAACGCACTGTATGGCAAACAGCAGCAAAATTAATTGAATGGCACAATTTTCTGGCTGAAAAGCGCAAAAAAACATTACGGCCGTAGGCATCAACACCCGTGTTCTTTTTGCTCGAGAGGAAAAACCATTTGGGTCGTGATTTTTTATGATTACTTTTTTGCAACTCCCGCGGACGGACGGACGCTCTTCCCCCTGTTTTCTTCTTTTTTGTTGTTTTTTTGTTTTTTGTTTTTTCATTCGGGGTTGCATAAACGAATTTGCATCGTCGATGCGATGAAATAAATGCGAGAATTTATACATTTAACGTTATTTTTGCATCTCCATCGGTGCGCTAGTGGCGGGAGGAAAAGCCTTTGGATCGCCACCACGCCTCCCACAACGCCCCGTAATGCTCTTAGCGGTACCTATAAAGGGGCAAGAATAAAATCCAAACAAAACAAAAAAAATAAAAACAAAAATGCAACGCGAATAAAATCGAAGCCGAATAGCTGAACACAATTTAAATTTGCATACGAGTCCGAAACCCTTAACAGAGGAGCATATACCCGAAATCGGAGATCCGATTAAGGGAATCGGAAACTTAAAATGTATCTAATTTGGGAAAATGAAACTAAATCGAGTTATTGGATATCCTTTTTATAAGTATATTTAATTGTATATACTGAATATATATCATTTTATCCGTTAGTTAATACTTTGTTATGTGATACAAAATATGTTTACAATTGGGATGCAGAAAAATTGTAATATATCGATACTGTATTGATAATTTATGATAGAGTTGCATACAAATCGATATTTTTACGTTGCGATATATGTACATTTGGGATATAAATCGAAAGTCTGTCAAATATATTGTATCGTATGGTATTGCATAAAAAAAGAGGGGAAAATAAATAAATATATAACACTTTTTGAAAATATTTTTGATAATATCAAAAATTTCATATTAATTCCGATATTTTTCGATATTTAAATACCAAAGATTTTGAAGTAAACAATATTGATGTTGATATTGATCATAAGTATATATTATATAAAAAATTTCGATACTGTAACGGTAATTAACGGCAGAATCGCTGTTAAAATCGATATTTTAAAGTTGCGACATACATATGAGCCATAAATCGATAATATGTTAAACATATCGCACTAATATATCCGAAAAATTTGGCAAGTAAATGAAAACAATTTTAAAATACATTTTTTTAAATATCAATATTAAACCTTTTAATGCGACATTTAAGACTAGGATAAGATATTTTCGATATCTTTTGATGCAATATATCGTTAACAGTAATATGTCAAAAATATCGCAAATAAATGAGCACGTAAATACATAAAATAAATATTTTTAATATCAATATTATTATCTTTAAATGCGATATTTTATGATATTCCCAGTTAAATATGTTTTCGATATTTTTTTGATGCCTGTTATCGAAAAACAAAAAGAGCATTTCCGCTTCGTTTTCCAGAGGTACTTCCACAATTTTTCAACTGGTTTATTGTCCAAACTTGCGTTCAAAAATGCGAAAAGGACTTGCTGGTTGCCCTATTGAATTAGTCCGGAACGCTGCAATTGCTTGATTAACTCTTGTATAATGCAGGTGGGCAATACACCTGTGTGGGCCGAGGGGGGTGCTTCGGAGCTACCAAAAAGGGGGTCGCGAGGTGTTGTTGCATTCCGGCGATATTTCTGTGTGTGTGTGTGTGTGTGTGTGTGTGTGTGTGTGTGTGTGTGTTGCAGTTGCAGTTGCCGTTGCACGGAGTGAGAGGGACAAGTCAATGACCATAAAAGTCAACACTCACTCGACGCACGCGACGCGAAAGAGTAGGTTGTGGAGGGGGAGGGGGTAGGAGGGAGGGAGGGTTACCTCTAGTGGCGGCATTTTCGCCTTCCGGCCAAACCTGAAAAGCTCACACACTCTCAGGCAAAAAAATAGAAACACCAAAGGATAAGAGACTTTGCAAGGCAAATTTCTACATTTTTTTTCACCTTTAATTTTAGTTTAGTTTGATTTTAGTTTTAACACTGTTAGAAATTTATGGGATATAGTTATAATTAGTATATGAAAATGTACAGCAATAAAATTAAAAGGAAAGCTAGTTCTTTAGTTTCTCAGTGTACTCGACATTCAAATGGCTAAAATAAAAGACCAAGCAAAAAGCCAAAGAAGATAATGATGATGATGGCAGAACCAGTTGCTCGGCTGAAGCTTGGCCATAACCATTAGCCAGTTTCATTCATAGATGCCAAAAGCACAGCCAAGAGATGGAATCTTGGCGGCATGCAGAGAAGAACTTGTTGGAGGATATAGCATATAGCATACTATATATATTCCGATATTGGAGTCTCCATATGGTGACCAGCTGTGTGTACAAGCCCACCTCAAGCTTGTTGCTCAATCGCAGATCCAACTGCCAAATGTCAATTGAAAATTGTAAATTGCAAATTCCAAATTACAAATGCCAAAGCCTTTGGCTAAAATATATATTCGTATATTTTTTTAGTTAAGATTTAGTTAAAATTGCACATAAATTGCACTTTGCTGAAAATCTATTAAGAAATCCCTTCCCAAACGATGACTTTCTAGCTGGAAAAGTTTTTAATTACTTGCCAGCAGACAGGGGATTGAAAGCCACTAGAATGATTGATTACACACTGATAGCAGTCAAGGTGACTTTGGGATATCATCTTGCACTTCATCTGCCACTTGTCTCGCCCTTTTTCCGCCATTTCCCCATCGCGAACTTCATCCTCTCGCGGACTCTTGCTCTCGAGCCCCTAAGTATCTCCAGTGTTTATAAATTAACTTGGCTTCGCATCCAACCCGATGCCTCACCTTTGCCGTTGCCTTTGCGTTTACCTTTACCTTTTCTACCTGGACGAGAGAGCAGCAGTAGCAGCAGCAGCAGCAGCAGGCGAAACCCACCGTTAATCACTTGGGCGCCCCCTTAATGCCACACCCCCCTGGCCCCTTTATGGCGGCCACTGCAGGTGGTGGCCCAGTTACAACTTTAGGTGTTCTGTGTAAAGATGGGGATTTTATACAAGTTGTCTAAGAATATATAATGGGGAATGCATTTAATGTTTTTATGAAGAAGGGAAATATTTTGAAATATAAATATTAAGTTTTAATATTATGCGTAAAAAGTAGAAATAATATTTAATATATATTTAAAAATTTTAGTTATTGAAAAGAATCATTTTTAGAACTAGAAACAATAATATATATCAAAAGAATATATTTATTTAACAGGAAGAAGTTATAAGAAATAAATTTAAATATTTGACCTGTAAACGAATATTCTTAGAATCTTATTATATTATATTATTTTAAGAAAATTCCATATATTTCCTTATCACGAAGATATTTAAAAAAAAAATTATTTACATATTTTAATTATGAGTAGGAAACATTTTAAGAACTGGGAAAGAAATTGTTTTCTTAGGAAAAATTCATATATGTATATATATTGACTAGAAAGAACTAATTATAAATTTAAGAAATTATAAAAAATAGACCTTAACTATACATTATTTTGTATATATTTACATATTAGAAAGATCTATTTAATATATATTAAAAATAATTAATATTAATATATGTTTATTATATATATATTTAAATTTTCAGTAAGGAACATTTTTAAAACTAGGAAAATTATTATTTGTCAGAGAAAAGTATGTATTTAATAATCTGAAAGATCTAATCGGGAATTTTTATAAAAAAAAATACAAATTTGAATTATTGAAATGGGATTTTTTTACCACATTATTTATCAGGAAAAAATAATACAAAAAACATTTAAATATTTGAATTATAAAACAAGAAAGGAAGCTAACTTCGGCACGCCGAAGTTGGTATACCCTTGCAGATTCCAATTGTATAAATTATAATCTATCCTAATATAATATTATATGAACTACTTTCATATTCATACAATTTTTACAGTTTTACATTTTTTTACATATTTTTAAATTTTTACATGTAAAGTTAATGTAATTTACCTCCACATTTACCGATCGTTTGTATGGCAGCTATATGATATAGTAGTACGATTTTTATGAAATTTACAACAAAATTCTGAAAAAATATAAAGTACTTGTATCTCCAAGTAGAAGAAATTATGTTGAAAACTGACAAAATTATAATTTTTTTTTTCTAAAAATTTCCCGACCGTTCCTATGGCAGCTATATGATAATGTAGTCCGAGTTTTATAAAATTTAATCTGAAAATCTAAAATAATATATAAAGCTCATAACCGAGAGTTGATCAAGACATGTTAAAAAACAGTGAAGTTATAATTTTTTTCAACAAATTTACGTATCGTTTGTATGGCAGCTATATGATATAGTCGCCCGATCTGGCCCGTTCCTACTTATGTACGAGTGAGAGTATATAGAAGACTGTATGCAAAGTTTCATTCAGATAGCTTTAAAACTGAGGGACTAGTTCGCGTATAATCGGACAGACGGAC